>WNWK01016232.1:0-20000 GCA_009830355.1 Cherax destructor | reverse complement strand
TTAGGGTATGATTTCGGTGTGCAAATTTGGGAAAATCCAAGACCATGTCATAAAGGTCCAGTAGTTGGGAGAGGCAGCAGCGACCATCCAAGACCACGTCATAGTGGTCCAGTAGTTGTGAGAGGCAGGAGTGACAATCTAAGACCACGTTATAGTGGTCCAGTAGTTGTGAGAGGCAGGAGTGACCATCAAAGACCACGTCATAGTGGTCCAGTAGTTGTGAGAGGCAGGAGTGACCATCCAAGACCACGTCATAGTGGTCCAGTAGTTGTGAGAGGCAGGAGTGACCATCCACGACCCCGTCATAGTGGTCCAGTAGTTGTGAGAGGCAGGAGTGACCATCCAAGACCACGTCATAGTGGTCCAGTAGTTGTGAGAGGCAGGAGTGACCATCAAAGACCACGTCATAGTTTTCCAGTAGTTGTGAGAGGCAGGAGTGACCATCAAAGACCACGTCATAGTGGTCCAGTAGTTGTGAGAGGCAGGAGTGACCATCCAAGACCACGTCATAGTGGTCCAGTAGTTGTGAGAGGCAGCAGCGACCATCCAAGACCGTCATAGTGGTCCAGTAGTTGTGAGAGGCAGGAGTGACCATCCAAGACCACGTCATAGTGGTCCAGTAGTTGTGAGAGGCAGGAGTGACCATCCAAGACCACGTCATAGTGGTCCAGTAGTTGTGAGAGGCAGCAGCGACCATCCAATACCATGTCATAGTGGTCCAGTAGTTGTGAGAGGCAGGAGTGACCATCCAAGACCATGTCATAGTGGTCCAGTAGTTGTGAGAGGCAGGAGTGACCATCAAAGACCACGTCATAGTTTTCCAGTAGTTGTGAGAGGCAGGAGTGACCATCCAAGACCACGTCATAATGGTCCAGTAGGTGTGAGAGGCAGGAGTGACCATCAAAGACCACGTCATAGTTTTCCAGTAGTTGTGAGAGGCAGGAGTGACCATCCAAGACCACGTCATAGTGGTCCAGTAGTTGTGAGAGGCAGGAGTGACCATCAAAGACCACGTCATAGTTTTCCAGTAGTTGTGAGAGGCAGGAGTGACCATCCAAGACCATGTCATAGTGGTCCAGTAGTTGTGTGAGGCAGGAGTGACCATCCAAGACCATGTCATAGTGGTCCAGTAGTTGTGTGAGGCAGCAGTGACCATCCAAGACCACGTCATAGTGGTCCAGTCGTGAGGCAGCAGCGACGTGTTTTAAACCCGTGCTGCCCTGGGTTACACCACCGTTGTGATCCCATGTGATCTACAATCTTACTTCTTAAAACTCTTTCATAACACAGTTCAAATTTTTATCATTTTACCTTCTCTGCTTATTAGTTGAAATTTAATTTGTTGATGCGCTGAATATGTTGTGTTGCTTGAAACCAGTGTGTTTACAGGTCTGAATTTGTTAGGTTATGGTCTGAATTAGTTGGTTTAGACACATTGTGGTTAGTGCTGGATCCTAATTTGTTTGTGACTGTAAGGACTAGAATATTTTCTAGCCTGGTGGGTTCAGCTATTTGCTAGGTTAAGGTGAATTTGTTAGTCTTGAAAGTTAAACTCTGTGAGATTGTTCAGGTTAACTAGCTCCTGGAATGTTAACTGTTCTTAATGTCTTTGTTAAATTCTTCAATTTTCGATATCGGGTACACCTGGGGTATACCTAAGGGGGTGTTCCGGGGGTTAACGCCCCCGCGGCCCAGTCCATGACCAGGCCTCGTGGTGGATCAGGACCTGATCAACCGGGTTGTTACTGCTGGTCGCACGTAAACCAACGTAGGAACCACAGTCCAGGTGGTCAGGTGTTGACTTTGTGTCTGTCAGCTCTCTTGAAGACAGCCACGGGTCTTGAAGACAGCCACGGGTCTTGAAGACAGGCAGGGGTCTTGAAGACAGCCACGGGTCTTGAAGACAGCCACGGGTCTTGAAGACAGCCACGGGTCTTGAAGACAGGCAGGGGTCTTGAAGACAGCCACGGGTCTTGAAGACAGCCACGGGTCTTGAAGACAGGCAGGGGTCTTGAAGACAGCCACGGGTCTTGAAGACAGGCAGGGGTCTTGAAGACAGCCACGGGTCTTGAAGACAGGCAGGGGTCTTGAAGACAGGCAGGGGTCTAATAGTAATCCCCTTATGCATACTGGGAAGCTGTTGAACAGTCTTGGGCCCCTGACATTTATTATGCTACATTTGCAATGTGAGACCTGTACCCACTCGGCCTGAGGTACCCCAGCAAGTGAGCCCGTCTCCTGTATTATCCCAGTGCTTAACAAAATAGGGAATAGCATAAGAAGGTACAAATAAAAATGGGAACTATGGCTGTCGTTTACTTAATAACATAAAGAACGAGAATACATTATATCCTGACGGAGAATTACATACAATAACCATTGACCTATGAGACTTATTACCAGGGGGAAGGGTAGATGTTATCAGTAACACGGACTTATACTCACTCATAATTCACCAACCAGCTGACCCGAGATTCGCAACGCGTGGCCCACTGCACACCCGCTGTCCAGAGACCTCCTCACTGGACCTGTCACCCACCTCTCTGTCTCCTCTAGTCGTTTTCATGACCTTATATGGTGCTCAAAGCATCCCCTTTCCCCATAAGGTGTTGACCACGTGTTACGACCTGACGCCAGGCAAGAACAAAAGATCTGAGGCTTAAGTATGGAGGCGTGGCTGACAGCTATTTGCCAAGGTAAGGTGTGGGTAATTAGCTGGACCTGACAACCACACTGACTACATCACATCCTCCTTTCCCCCCGGTTTAAAATATCTGAGAACTAGGACAATTTGTCCTAAGTTATTAGACTATTTTAATCCTAACCCCTTAATTCTACTACCATACAATATAAAATTACACATATCAGCATAATTCTAGCAGAATAAACGAATAACAATGAGTGGTGCGAAACCCCTTATCACCTTTTCCCTTAGTATCTGGCTCCAGTGCCTTTCTGTACTTTATAGAAATAAACTAGCTCCTGTAGTCACCCTCGCTAATTAACCATTGGGCCAAACCTCGTAAGGTTTTCTGGCGTAGAAAATAGCTCCAGCGGGTCTTTCTTAGGGATGGGTACAAGTGTTGTATACCGTGACAGATGGTCCACCAGCACCAGAACATACCTGTTGCCTGAATAACTATTATGTAAGTCGATAAGGTCTGCACCAACCCGGTCCAACGGTTCCTTAATCTCGGGAAAAGCTTGCAATTCCACATTAACTTGAGGGTTACCTTCCTCCTTTGGCAATTACCACAACATTTTACATATTCAGTTACATAATTAAGGAGACCAGGAAAGTAGAACATTTCTTTGCCCTTTATAAGTCCTAAAAACACCTGGATGACCAGCCATCTTGGATGAGTGTGCCAGCTTCAGGGCGGCCTTCCTGAGGACATTAGGTACTACTAACTGCAGTACTGAACGATCATTCAGCTCCATAATCCTATGTAACACACCGTCTTTCATCTCGAATTCATCAAGAGGGTGGCTTGGCTTGTGGCGGGGGAGCTTCCCTCCTTCCAAATACTCAATTACCTCCTTCCACCTGTTCTCTTCCAGTTGGTACTCTCTAACTTTTCATTGTCCACATTCTCGATATTACATCGCCATTTATTGCTGCTACATTCCTACTCAATACGTCTGGTACATGGTGTGAGGCTCCTGGTTTATAAAGAATCTGGTATGAGTGCGCTGACAGTTCGTAACCCCATCTAGACATCCTAGGACACCGAGTTTTCTTTTTAAATATGTGCACCAATGCCCTGTGATCTGTTATTATTTTAAAATGGCGCTGAAATACATATGGTTCAAAGTATCTAACACTTTCTACCACTGCCAAGGCTTCTTTATCAGTGATGGCATACCTGACTTCCGGTCCCTTAATCTTTCTGCTAAAATACGCTACTGGGTGGGTTGTTGTCCTCGTCTCTTTGCATTAGACAACCTCCTATGGCAACTGCTGAAGCATCTGTATGTATCTCAAACTCTCTGGCAAAATCAGGGACCACTAACACCGGCTTACTTGTAAGCTCAGACTTTAATTTGTCATGAGCCAACTCATGCTCTTCTTTCCATACAAACTTAGCTTTCTTCTTAGTTAGATCTGTCAGTGGTGCTGCTATCTGTGCAAAACCTTTAATATGTCTTCTAAAGTATCCTGCTGCACCTAGGAACCTCCTGACTTCCCTTGCTGTTCTAGGTCTTGGCATTTCAGATATAGCCTTACACTTATCAGGGTCAGGGGGGAATCCCTTCGGGCTCACCTGAAAGCCTAAGAATTTAAAGCTAGTGGCTGCTATTATACATTTCTTTGCATTCAACTTAAATCCTGCTTTATTCAGTAGCTTTAATGTTTCTACAAGGTTGTCCACATGTTCTGGGAATGACCGGGAGTAGACTACAACATCATCTAGGTATGCTAGTGAGTGTCTACCCAACACAGGGCTCAGGATGAAGTTTATAGCTCTTTGGAAGCTAGAGGGTGCGGTTTTCAACCCGTAGGGCATTCGTTTAAATTGGTATAATCGGACCCCATCTGAGAATGCTGTCTTTTCTCTATCTTTTCTGTAACGGGGATGGCCCAGTAAGCTGACTTAGCATCCAACGTTGAAAAATACTTAGCTGTTCCGAATGAATCTAGAATTTCCTGGATTAGGGGCAAGGGATAACTATCAGCTATGGTTAATTCATTTACCTTCCTATAATCCACACAGAACCGATAAGAGTTATCTGGTTTCTTTACCAATACTACGGGTGAGAGCCACGGTGATGAGCTTGGTTCAATTACATCGTTCTTGAGCATAGTATTACATTCCTCCCTTATTACTCTCTTAGCCTCTTCCGGAAGTCTCCATTGACGGGTCTGGACAGTAAACTGTCACCTGTAGGTATAGTATGCTCAATCTGGGGCAGGAAGCCTATATCTCCTTCATCAATTGAAAACAACTTTGGAAAGTTCCTCAAAACATTCTTTATTATTTTCCTCTCAGAGCATTGTAAATGATTCAGATTTATATCATTGAATATCTCATCCATTTTACTTTGGTTCAGGGTGGGAGCGGCAGGTGTCATTACCCTATCTGGGACTCTGGTATTAAGCGCTCCACATTGTTGACCGTGGGCAGGTAGCTTAACGGGGTCAGGTTCAACAATTAAGTCTTTGGAGATAATCTCAGCTGATGTTAACCTTCTTCCATTCTTGAATCTTAACGTTTTGCTTGTCAGATTTATTACTGGTATTAGGATATTTCTTTTCTCAGAAACCAGGGCTAGATGATGAGGCACCAGGAAGGACTCTAGCTTCCCAGCTAATTGTAGGATACTTCCTGGTTCTACCTTCCTTCCAACTGAACCTTTAATGAACTTGAATGTATTTGGTGGGCATACTTGGTTATATAATACATGAACTGTACAGTCTGGTCTGAACACTTCACATTAGATAACTGCACTTCGAAAAGTGATTTAGATGGTGTCTTGAATAATTTATTACTCCTACTCATAGAAGCTACTATTGAGGGATGTTCTACGAACCTTATTGGAAAGGAAGCCTCATTCAGTCTCAGCGACTGGTTCCCTTCCTTTGCCATATGACAAGAGGAAGTCAAACCTTCTGAGAAAATCCATACCTAAGAGTAAATCCTGGAAACCTTACTCCAGACACTACTAAACAAGCGTGAACTTTATAACTTTCACCCAGTTCAAAGTATAGGTCTGTTTGTCCCTTAACATTAATATCATTACCATTTACCGCAGTAATATCTTTCTTAGCTTTACTTATCTTACAACCTCTCCAGTTATTACAAACCTCTTGCTTAATTATTGACACCTGGCTTCCCGTATCAATGAAAGCTACCAATTTTTTTCCATTTACTCTTATTTTGATCATAGGTCTTCCATCATTGGTAACAAGGTTATCAGACCTATCTTTCTTAACCTTGCACCCTTTTCTTTCGTTAGGAGCGAAAATTAGGGCAGTTGGCCCCTAAATGGCCAATTCCGCCACACTCCCAACATTCATAGTTCTTACGCGCATTCTGTTTATTACGCCCACCTCCGCCTGTCCTGGTGGGGGGGTACATATTTTTCTCTATTGGTTGTCGCCACATATGGTGACTCAGGTGTTAATCTCTCTGGGGCAACAATTTATCTCCCTTTCTGTCTCTACCATACTCTGACTCCAGAGATATAGCATACTGAACTAGTTCTTCGAAGGTTTTAATCGCTAGTACCATAGCAACCCTGGTTCTCATCCATGCTGGCAAACCTTCACAAAATACCTGTTTTTTATACAGCTCCAAGTGTTCTGCATTATATTTTAATGTTCTATTTACATCTTCTACCCTGGACCATACGAGACAACTAAAGTCCCTTACTGTATGTCCTCCCTCAATTGTAATTGTTCCAGGTATCGATGGGTATTTTCAACTGAAACTGCCGTCTGGAACCTATATCTTATAGCATCCTTGAAACTAGTCCAGTCCTTAATATTAATAAATTGTGGGAGATTAAATATGGATGCTGTCTTATCCACAATTGCCCTGAATCCCAGTGAAATTTTCATTTTTTCATCAGATATATTAAACAAAATGGCCTCAATATTTTTAATCCATGCTTCTACTTTTATATTTCTTCAATGGGATTCCTCGGCAAATCCTCTACGTGAAATTTTGGTAAATTTTCCAAGTATGGCCTATCGACAATTACTGTCCCATACGTAGAGCCTCCAACACTACTCTCTGGAGCTGATGGCCCAGGTAAAATCTGTTGCTGAGTCATAGGGTTGGTGGGGACGCTGGGTGGCTGGGTTAGGAAGGCTGGGGCCCAGAAGTTGGGGTTGGGTCGAGACTCCCAGTGTATTAGATAGGGACCCATTCGGGGAACTATTGAGGGTTTCCCCAGCGGTAGTTACACGTGGGGTGCTGGTTGGAATTTACAGTAACAGCATTGGACACAGCAGTGGATACAGCATAAGGGACTGAGGGAAGAGGATCAACACTGACACAGCCGGGAAGCTATAGTTACTGAGGGGTTAGGCATACTAGTAGTGATAGTACCAGACGCAGACGTGGGAACCATAGAGGAAGCTACCACAGGGACTTGGGGAGCGGGCACAACAACAGGGGATTGGGGTTACTCATAACTTGAGTGATAACACTATGAAGCACAGAATTAAGATAGTCAGCATTAATTGGATTATTAAGGTATGAAAGTATGGGGTTAGTAACATCCCGGGTTGGTAAAGTTGGTACTCCCGAACTAACATCAGTGGTAGATGTATTAGATACCACTGGAGCCATAGTATTCCTGGCGCTACTGGGGGTCACCGTGGATCCTATATTCATTCCTGAGGCATTATTTATCCCTGAACTTTCTTTTTCCGAATTATGTATACCCAAGGCTTCACCTCACTAACATTAATTCCTGAATCCTGCTCTGGAATCATATTGCTAGACCTCACTTGATCCTGGTGCCAGACCACTAACACTGAGGTTAACATCTGCCATCCTGTTCACTAGGGACTTCACTCGTATCCTACTTGATCGTCTGATTACACTATTCAACGTCTTGCTACGCAAATTATATTTTCTCATCACCCACTGAGTAAAGCATCACTCCACCTGACAAACATAAGGGTAGGGTTGTCCTGGTCTATTCTCAAGGTTATGATCACAGTTTAATGGTAAAACAAATTAATATTTGGTAGTGTGGTTTTGATAGCCAAAGCCGACCAGTCGTAAAGCACGTGAGCCGCGTTTAATGATAAACGCTAAACCGCTGCCACCATGTGAGACCTGTACCCACTCGGCCTGAGGTACCCCAGCAAGTGAGCCCGTCTCCTGTATTATCCCAGTGCTTAACAAAATAGGGAATAGCATAAGAAGGTACAAATAAAAATGGGAACTATGGCTGTCGTTTACTTAATAACATAAAGAACGAGAATACATTATATCCTGACGGAGAATTACATACAATAACCATTGACCATGAGACTTATTACCAGGGGGAAGGGTAGATGTTATCAGTAACACGGACTTATACTCACTCATAATTCACCAACCAGCTGACCCGAGATTCGCAACGCGTGGCCCCTGCACACCCCGCTGTCCAGAGACCTCCTCACTGGACCTGTCACCCACCTCTCTGTCTCCTCTAGTCGTTTTCATGACCTTATATGGTGCTCAAAGCATCCCCCTTTCCCATAAGGTGTTGACCACGTGTTACGACCTGACGCCAGGCAAGAACAAAAGATCTGAGGCTTAAGTATGGAGGCGTGGCTGACAGCTATTTGCCAAGGTAAGGTGTGGGTAATTAGCTGGACCTGACAACCACACTGACTACATCACAGCAAGACAATTTTCGATGTTCAGTAATTGATCTTTGAAGAACAATAACATTATTCAATGTTTACCGCCAAGACTTCAACATTGTGCTAGTTAACACAGTACAAATGACTCGTTAGATTTAACTTCGTCTGTTTCAGAACATTTTGGTAATTAACATTTGCTCAAATGAATATAATTATTGTAAATATTAATGACTCAGGCCTATTAACCTTAATTAAAATTCAATTTCTTTGCAGGAGGTGAGTTGAGTCTTCAAGAAGGGTAAGTGGGCGTGGAGTGCCTCCTGCTAGCCACAACAGTTTGATTGATGAGGCCAAGTTTGGTTTGAGACCAAGAAAACAACAGTAAGACCTGATCTGTGCAACAACAACCAGGGAGTTGAATGATAGCTCTAGGCCTTTCGTGGTGCAATCAACACATCAGGAGCTTGCAATGTTGCAGGAAAGAGGAGGAGGGAGAGAGAGAGAGAGAGAGAGAGAGAGAGAGAGAGAGAGAGAGAGAGAGAGAGAGAGAGAGAGAGAGACAGACAGAGAGACTGAGAGACTGAGAGAGAGAGAGAGACTGAGAGACTGACTGACTTTGGCTGGTACTGCAGTGTGGCATTTTTATATCTAGATTAGATGCAGCCGTAGTGTGCTGCAGTTCAGAGTGGGGGAAGGAGGAAGAACAGGAGGAGGAAGAGGAGGAAGAACAGGAGGAGGAGATGTGAGAGAAGATTACATAAAATCTGAGATGCATGTTTCACCTGGGTTAATTAACTAACAGGAAATATTCCTGACGCTGATGTGGCACCTTAATTTCTCTCTCACTTCCTGCTGGCCTGCCTATCTACCTGCCTGCCTGCATGTCTACCTACCTGCCTGCCTGCATGTCTACCTACCTGCCTGCCTGCATGTCTACCTACCTGCCTGCCTGCATGTCTACCTACCTGCCTGCCTGCATGTCTACCTACCTGCCTGCCTGCATGTCTACCTACCTGCCTGCCTATCTACCTGCCTGCCTGCATGTCTACCTGCATGTCTACCTACCTGCCTGCCTGCATGTCTACCTACCTGCCTGCCTATCTACCTGCCTGCCTATCTACCTGCCTGCCTGCATGTCTACCTGCATGTCTACCTGCCTTCCTGCATGTCTACCTGCCTGCCTGCATGTCTACCTGCCTACCTGTCTGCCTGTATATCTACCTTCCTTATCAGTGATGATATTCAAGTCACTTGTTCTCTCCAGGCTAGAATATTGTTGCACTCTAGCAGCCACTTTTAAGACAGGTGAAATTGCTAATCCGGAGAATGTGCAGAGAGCCTTCACTGCTCGTATAAATCCAGTCAAGGAACTGAACTACTGGGAACACCTGAAATCCCTTGAACTGTACTCCCTGGAACGTAGGCGAGAAAGATACAATATAATTTACACCCGGAAAATTCTTGAGGGACTGATCCCAAACTTACACTGAAATTGCTCCCTACTAAAGCAAGAGGCTTGACAGACAGTGCAAATACCTTCAGTGAAGAGCTGGGGTGCAGTGAGTACACTGTGAGATAATAAGTGTAAAGGGACCAATACTCTTCAACACACTTCATATATTATGGGAATTACCAACAACTCTTTGGCTGTCTTAAGAACATGAGGAAGGAGCACTGCAGCAGACCTACTGGCCCATACGAAGCAGGTCCAAGTCATCTACTTGCCTAAGCCACTGGCTTAGGCCGGGAACTTGATAAGATCAAGTTAATTCCTGATCAGACAGGCTGTGGTGCACACGATGGTCTGCGTGTTGCTAGCACCAACAGCCTGAAGAATATACACTGGTACATAACAAGCCTCTATTATAGCAACGTTTCGCTCTACACAGAGCGAAATGTTGCCACCATAAGCTTATTGTGGTCCTGAGTCTCCAGTGAACCTGTGGATCAGTACCTGTCTGACCAGATCTGGTCTGGGAGCCAACCCTGGGGGGAGAATACTAGTCACATCTGTTACCTGATTGATGTAGGTGGCGTAGGTGGTACAAGTAACCTTAACACCACCTACTTACCCTGAATCCTGGGCAGTGTAGGTGAACCTCCAGCTGGTAAATGTTAATCAGACCCAGCTGGTCACCCTGGCTGGTCCCAGACCCTCACTCACCTGTGTGGGAGAACAGGTTATCACCTGCACCTTCACAGGTCACTTCAGGTCATCTGAAGGTCATGAATCACTTGTCACATTTTCATAAACAGAGTGTTAAGTTGGGTGCTAGCTCCTGGTCAGCCAGGCTATAGTCCATTCGTTCGGTCTTATGCAGATTGAGTGGTCAGACCATATAGGGAGGACTGGTCTGGGACCAGGAGATACTAAATTTCCCAGGGAGACAAATCACCCAGAGTGACAGCAGCAACAATCTGGTTGATCAAGCTAGCCTGGTCTGAAACTGGACATCTTTCTCCCTGGGGTGTTGGTCTAGGTCACTGGTCTGGTGTGGTCTGAGTGGTCTGTTCTGGTCCTGTCAGAGTATTAGTTTTAACAGGGGTTGTGTGTTAAGTGGAAGGCTGGTAAAAGATTTGCACTCTGGCAGGAGTCTTTCATTACTTGAACTTTCTTCTTCTGTTGCTGCTGGTGGTGCTGCTGGTGGTGGTGGTGCTGTTGCTGCTGGTGGTGCTGCTGCTGCTGGTGGTGCTGTTGCTGCTGGTGGTGCTGCTGCTGGTGGTGCTGCTGCTGGTGGTGGTGCTGCTGCTGGTGCTGCTGCTGGTGGTGGTGCTGCTGCTGCTGGTGGTGCTGCTGCTGGTGGTGGTGCTGCTGCTGGTGGTGGTGCTGCTGCTGGTGGTGGTGCTGTTGCTGCTGGTGGTGCTGTGCTGCTGGTGTGCTGCTGTGGTGGTGCTGCTGCTGGTGGTGGTGCTGCTGCTGCTGGTGGTGCTGCTGCTGCTTGGTGCTGCTGCTGCTTGGTGGTGCTGCTGCTGGTGCTGCTGCTGCTGGTGCTGCTGGTGGTGCTGCTGCTGGTGGTGGTGCTGTTGCTGCTGGTGGTGGTGCTGCTGCTGGTGCTGCTGCTGTCACCACCACCACCAGAGTCATCTTACCGACCTGTTTTCTGGTGTGTGAGGTACCTGTAATATACCAGTGAGGTACCTGTAATATACCAGTGAGGTACCTGTAATATACCAGTGAGGTACCTGTAATATACCAGTGAGGTACCTGTAATATACCAGTGAGGTACCTGTAATATACCAGTGAGGTACCTGTAATATACCAGTGAGGTACCTGTAATATACCAGTGAGGTACCTGTAATATACCAGTGAGGTACCTGTAATATACCAGTGAGGTACCTGTAATATACCAGTGAGGTACCTGTAATATACCAGTGAGGTACCTGTAATATACCAGTGAGGTACCTGTAATATACCAGTGAGTACTGTAATATACCAGTGAGGTACCTGTAATATACCAGTGAGGTACCTGTAATATACCAGTGAGGTACCTGTAATATACCAGTGAGGTACCTGTAATATACCAGTGAGGTACCTGTAATATACCAGTGAGGTACCTGTAATATACCAGTGAGGTACCTGTAATATACCAGTGAGGGTACCTGTAATATACCAGTGAGGTACCTGTAATATACCAGTGAGGTACCTGTAATATACCAGTGAGGTACCTGTAATATACCAGTGAGGTACCTGTAATATACCAGTGAGGTACCTGTAATATACCAGTGAGGTACCTGTAATATACCAGTGAGGTACCGTAAATACCAGTGAGGTACTGAATATACCAGTGAGGTACCTGTAATATACCAGTGAGGTACCTGTAATATACCAGTGAGGTACCTGTAATATACCAGTGAGGTACCTGTAATATACCAGTGAGGTACCTGTAATATACCAGTGAGGTACCTGTAATATACCAGTGAGGTACCTGTAATATACCAGTGAGGTACCTGTAATATACCAGTGAGGTACCTGTAATATACCAGTGAGGTACCTGTAATATACCAGTGAGTACCTGTATATACCAGTGAGGTACCTGTAATATACCAGTGAGGTACCTGTAATATACCAGTGAGGTACCTGTAATATACCAGTGAGGTACCTGTAATATACCAGTGAGGTACCTGTAATATACCAGTGTTTGGTCTCCAGGGTTGTACCCTCCCAGTCTGACCTGAGCCTGCACTTCCTTCTTGACCTGAAGTATACCTGAAGGATGCTAGGATACCTGAAGGATGCTACAGGTATACCTGAAGAATGCTAGGATACCTGAAGGATGGTAGGATACCTGAAGGATGCTACAGGTATACCTGAAGAATGCTAGGATACCTGAAGGATGCTAGGATACCTGAAGGATGTTTCCAGTGGTCAGGGGCCCGGGTCCCAGACCTGGCCTCCCTGCATTAATTACCCCACATAACCACTATTAAGGTTTGACCTGACTTGGCCTGAGCGAAGAGGTCACATGACTCAGCCTTCACCTGACCAGGTCAGATTAAGGCTAATTTAAGCTGGTCTAGTCAGACATCACGTGATTTCATGTGATTTTCCCAGAATTTAGGACAATTTACCCGTGTGAACAAGAGATGGAATTTTCATAATATATGACAAAAAATGCAGTATAATGCGATGTTTCATTCACTACGTTTCGCCCACACAGTGGCTTCTTCAGTCCTATGCAAAGAAGAATGGTGAAGATCAGGAGTTTGAGGTAATCAGTCCCTAAACGTGGAGTCGTGTTCAGTCTGATCACGTTGACTCAAGGTTGAGGGACTGATTACCTCAAACTACTCCTGATTTTCAATCATTCTTGTCTGTATAGGACTGAAGAAGTCACTGTGTAGCGAAACGTTTCCTCAATAAAGATACTCAAATGTTGCACATGTCTAATTCATCACCCAGATTTTGCACATGTCTAATTCATCACCCACATGTTGCACATGTGTCTAATTTATCAACTTGTCGGTTCTCTGAACCATTGAGCTACATACGTACAAGGGTGACATTAATGCCTTGGATCAAGAACCCCTCACCGCATCAACCCTCCCCCTGTACAGGGGAGAGAGGGGTTTCCTAGGGACCGTCCCCGTGACCCCTTCCTCCGGCGTCCCAGTTACCATGACAACCATCGACTTTGTTGTGATGCATCAGCTGGTCGGGTCAGTCAGCTGATTTTTGTTTACCCTCGCTGTGACCTGGAGGATACCTGAAGGGTGTTTCCGGGGGGTCAACGCCCCCGAGGTCTGGTCCCAGACCACGTCTCCTGGTAGATCAAGACTTGATCAACCAAGCTGTTACTACCTGTTGTTTGTACATCTTTCTGTTTTCTTGCTGTATATGTGTATGTTTGTGTGTTTAGCAAGACACGTAAGACATAAGGACATATTTATTAGAAAACGTTTCGTCCTGGGACCTTGATCACTTCTAACAAACAGTATATAGAATATACTGTATGTTAGAAGTGATCAAGGTCCCAGGACTGAAACGTTGTCTAATAAATATGTCCTTGTGTTTACGTTTCTTTCTGTACCAAATTGTTGGTATTTATTACCGAGGTTTTTAACTTGTTTGTGTGTATGTTTGAGAGTAGTGGATGTGACTTGCATCTGACTATCTTGGGCTAGTGTGTGACTTAGACCTACTCTAGCATGGGCCAGCAGGCCTGCTGCAGTGCTCCTTTATTTTCTGATGTACAGTAATATCAGCTGACCTACCATTTAGAGAAGAGTATATAAGACAGACATCAGGAAGGACATGAAAATGACGATGTAGATAATAAGAACTTTCGAAAGAGGAAAAGGCCAGTGGTGGCACTTTTCGAATCACTTGTGCTCTCCTGCTAGGAGTACTGATCAGTGTTGACGGCCCCATTCAAGGCAGGGAAGATACCAGAGCTGCATCAGAGGCACAGATCATTTGCAACCTGTAAAGAGCCAGTAAAATATTCCATTGCGAATGTTTCAGAGTACTTTGAATGCACTGTGAAGCAGAGGCAAGAAATCTGATAATGTATACAGGAGAGCCCGCTTATACAGCAGGTTAGGTTCCAGGCTACTGCTGTAAAGTGAAACTTTTTTTTTATACTTTTAAATGCATATAAAAGTCCGATAACATGTTTACACTATCATATATTAAGTGAGCAACAGAGTTAGGCCTAAAAATACATGTACAGTACACACATTACTTAAAATATTTTCATCTTTAGCATATATTGAGTGGTGAATATATTGTTGGAAGTCTAAATAAATGAAGAATGGCTATAATTGAAATTGCTGTATTAGCGAAACGCTGTCGACAAGCGAAGCGCTGTAAAGTGGGGCCTGCCTGCATGTGGAAACTACTCATCCATGACTACGTTCTGGAATTGGGGAGATGAGAGGATGTGTAGGCCCATTGAAAGTTAGGGACACCATGGGCACAATAAGAGAACACTGTATCTATATCCGTGCTCTAAGACTCTTCAACTTGTTACTGGGACATATCAACAAGTGTTCAAGATATCAGAAACACTGCTGGAACAAGTGTACAAGTCTTCAAGATATCAGAAACACTGCTGGAACAAGTGTACAAGTCTTCAAGATATCAGAAACACTGCTGGAACAAGTGTACAAGTCTTCAAGATATCAGAAACACTGCTGGAACAAGTGTACAAGTCTTCAAGATATCAGAAACACTGCTGGAACAAGTGTACAAGTCTTCAAGATATCAGAAACACTGCTGGAACAAGTGTACAAGTCTTCAAGATATCAGAAACACTGCTGGAACAAGTGTACAAGTCTTCAAGATATCAGAAACACTGCTGGAACAAGTGTACAAGTCTTCAAGATATCAGAAACACTGCTGGAACAAGTGTACAAGTCTTCAAGATATCAGAAACACTGCTGGAACAAGTGTACAAGTCTTCAAGAGGAAACTGGACAAGTATCTTCACCAGGTGCCAGATCATCCAGGCTGTGATGGATGTGTAGCTCAGCGGACCTCTACCAGCAACAGCCTGGTTGAGCAGGCAGTCAACCAGGCCTGGATGCAGGTGGGGGTCACTAGAGTAGAAAATCTCACGTAACTAGCCACAAACATGACACATACATCCTGTATGTGTTCCTCCGCCCTGTCCTGTCATTCTCTAGGTAATTAGGTTAGAAATTCCTGTCTGGTAATCAATGCCTGCACCAGAGTGCCACACTTTAACACGCTTCCTTCTCAGTCGTATTGGAGAAGGGTAATACTAGGAACGGGTGGGATTTGAATCCATGGAGAGGGAGTCATGGGTTCAGATCCCACCCGTTCCGTGGTTTCTTTACAGTCGTTTTATTACGATTTTGTTCGTACTAAGAGAACACGTTTTCACAATCCACACATATAGACCGTATGACGACGTTTCGGTCTGACTTGGAACATAAATTAGTGCAACATTTGGGTATCTCGAAACGTTTCGCCACATAGTGGCTTCATCAGTCCAATGCAGGAAGAGATGGAGGGACTGATTACCTCAAACCCTCCTTATTACAACCTCAGGTTCAATGGCCTGTTAGCCTGAGTGTAAAAGGGAGCTTGGAGCAAAGAAACACAGTAGAAAATGCTTTGAATTTGTATTTCCTTTACCAAGCAATTATGATTATATCAGACTTTTGTCTTTTCCTTCACCAATTATAAGATAGGGGTTTGTACAAGTATGTACACTATGTACAGAGAGAGTAATAATAATAATACAAGCCACGGTCGTCAAGGCAAAACAGCAGCTAATAGACAGAGACAACCTTCCACAACCAGCTCAATGCAGGAATTCCAATGACAAACTGCGAGTGGTATCCACGTCACCTTTGTCATTGTCAAACTCGCATTTTAATTGGCTGAACCGAGTCGTTGATTTGATGATGGGGCCCCATCGCCAAACCCTTAACGATGGTTCGCTGGTTGGAGGGAGCCTAGTGGGTGTGTTTAACATGCCCGAATAAAGGGTACGTACTCTTGCATGCAACACTCCCCATCTTCCACCTCTTCTGCAGTGGACTGAAGAAGCCACTGGTTGGCGAAACGTTTCCACGATAAAGATACCCAAATGTTGCACAAGTGTCTTATCAACTTATCGGTTTTCTAAACATTTATTCACATTAATCACACAGTCCGACCCTCTTATCCACACTGGTTCCCTCACCTTCGTGTCTTAGTGTGATTTGTGAATGGGGCCTATTGAAGAATAGTGCCTTGGAAATAGGAGCTAGTAAAAGAGGGTAGTATGTTGGTAGGCAGGACCTGGTTAGGTTTAGATTAGGTTAGGTTAGGTTTAGATTAAGTTAGGTTAGGTTTAGATTAGGTTAGTTTAGATAAGGTTAGGTTTAGGCTAGGCTAGGTTAGGTTAGGTTTAGATTTGGTTAGGTTAGGTTTAGGTTGTTAGGTTTAGATTAGGTTAAGGTTAGGTTAGGTTTAGATTAGGTTAAGGTTAGGTTAGGTTTAGATTAGGTTAAGGTTAAGTTAGGTTTAGATTAGGTTAAGGTTAGGTTAGGTTTAGATTAGGTTAAGGTTAGTTTAGGTTAGGTTAGGTTGTTTAGTGGTTGTGTGTAGCAGTCTTGCTTCTGATAACTATTAAATATTTTGGTAATGTGAACCTTAGTGCTGGGTGTCTAGTTGCATAATAGAACCTTCTAGAATGGGGTTGTTTGTGTTTTTGTACTGTGGAGGATTGGTGTCACTGAGGTAGTCTGTATAGCATATTGTAGGTGAGAGAAGGGGAGAGAGAGAGAGAGAAGGGGAGAGAGAGAGAGAGAAGGGGAGAGAGAGAGAGAGAGAGAGAAGTGGAGAGAGAGAGAGAGAAGGGGAGAGAGAGAGAAAGCTCTGGCAACAACTAAAACAGTTGGGGTATAGCCATAAACCTGTAGATAGATCTAACATAGTACTAAATGTTGATAACGAGGTATGCCACGATACAACTAAAGTGGCAAATTGTTTTAATTCATACTACACAACTGTCGTCTCAGCACTAGTAAGTAAGCTACCAGCTGCATCAAATACCTTTAACACAGACTCTGATAAGTTTAAAACATACTATATCAATAAAGGGGTAACTCCAAACAGTTGTCAACTAGTAAGTGTATCTCATGACTTCGTGTAAAAAGAACTAAGCAGGTTAAACCCAACTAAGAGCATCGGCCCAGATAACATCCCGTCTAAGTTCCTAAAAGACGGTGCCTTACCTTTGAACCTTTGAACTGGCACTCTCATTGCTCACATAATAAATTTGTCCATCACCACTAATACAGTGCCAGAGGGGTTCAAGGAGGCCAGAGTTACTCCTATTTTAAAAAAAATTAGTAGGTCTGATGTCAGCAACTATAGCCTGTTAGTATACTCAGTGTAATATCCAAAATTCTAGAGAGGGCGGTGTACTGTCAAGTAGTTAAGTATCTTAGTTACAACAACATTCTTCATAGTTACCAATCAGGCTTCAGGAGATCTTACTCAACCGACACCTCCCTAATTAATCTGATGGATTACATGATAACTGAAATGTCGATAAGGAACCTCATAGGAATGGTAACTTTAGACTTGCAAAAGGCCTTCGATACTGTCAACCACAATGTATTATGTAAGAAACTTAAAAGCTATCGGCATAGGTTCCAGAGACTGGTTTAAGTCCTATCTTAGCAATAGGAAACAAATTGTCAAAATCAACAAAACGGAATCAGAACCACTGCTGAGAGCATGTGGAGTTCCCCAAGGTAGTATTGTGGGTCCCTTATTATTCCTGTGTTATGTAAATGACATGCCCATCAGTGTCAAGTGCAAACTACTGTATGCGGATGACAGTGCTCTGTTAGTGTCAGGTAAAGACCCACAAGATATAGCTAATGTATTAACACTGGAACTGGAGTCCTGAAGCAAATGGTTAGTAGACCACAAACTATCGTTACATCTAGGGAAAACAAAAGCCATACTCTTTGGCACGAAATATAAACTGAGAAGGGTAAATAATTGTACTGTCCGGTGTAATGGGGAATCCATCACTTCAGTTTCCTCAGTAAAATATCGGGAACCCTTTGACCCATGCATGTCAGGAGAATTGATAGGGAACAGTCTAGTAAAGAAAGCGAATGCCAGACTGAAGTTCCTCTACAGACAAGCACAGTGTCTACCTACTGAGGCTCACAGGACCCTGTGTCTAGCCCTTATACAATGTCATATTGACTACGCTTGCTCTTCATGGTACTCTGCCTTGACAAAAACTGAAAGATAAACTGCAAATCACCCAGAACAAAATGATAAGATTCATCCTGGACCTGGGACCAAGAGAGCATGTAGGCCAGGATGAATTACAACAATTAGATATGCTGAATATTGAAGACAGAGTAAAACAACTTAAGTTGAATCAAGTTTATAAAATTGCTCAAAAGTGCCCAGAATATCTTGCTGCCAATTTTGTCAAGGCTGGGAACCAAAGCAGTCATAGTACTAGGGAGAAACAACTTTGTAGTACCCACAGTCAAATGGAGGCTTCAAAACCTTTTTGTACAGCAAAAAGGAATGGAACAACTCCGACATGTAAAAAACCGTCAATCAAAAGTTCAAAAAAGAAACCAAAAAAGGACCTAAGAAGAGCACAGAAAGGACCTAATAAAGAAGACAGAAAGGATAATAATGTAGCGGGGCCAAAAAAAAAAAGGGGACCAATTTTAAAGAAAAAACAAAAGGGGGGGAGAATGATTTTTTTTTTTTAGATAACATACATGTACATGTAAATAACCTTTTTTACCTTTTTTTTTTAATTTTAGTATAATAACTAGTATCACTACAGTGTATAATATTAAGGTATTAAATGGACCTCAAGAAATAAGTCACTGCCGGGGTTTTCGGGTTATCCTGGGTTTTTTTACATATGCTGTATGTATGATAATCTATGTAACTGTATTTGTGTATACCTGAATAAAACACTTACTTGGGGGGGGGGGGGGGGGGGGAAAAAATTTTTGCAGTTGATGAATTGGTTACGAGTCAGGACCGAGGCTGAGCGCTGAAGATTACTAACAGTGGAGGCTTCCCCAATTTCCCCCACACACAGTCACACAAATTTTACATTTACCCCCTTTTAAAAAACACACACACACGTCACTTTTTTTTTGTACCTGCATTACCGCATTAAAAAAGGTTTTGAAATGTTAGGTGGGGAAAGGGGGGGGGGGGGTGATGGTGGGGGGTGGGGGGATGGTGGAGGGGGGGGGTGATGGGGGGTGGGGTGATGGTGGAGGTGGGGTGTGTGGAGTGGGGTGGTGTGGGTGGGGGTGTGTGGAGGTGGGGGTGCTGCTGGAGTGTGGTGGTGTGCTGGGTGTGGGTTTTGGGCTGCTGGGGTGTGGGTTGTGCTGGAGGTGGGTGGTGCTGGAGTGTGGGGGTGTGCTGGAGTTTTGGGGGGGTGCTGGAGGTGGGGGTGCTGCTGGGTGTGGGGGTGCTGCTGGAGGTGGGTGGTGCTGCTGGAGTGTGGGTGGTGCTGCTGGAGTGTGGGGGTGCTGCTGGGTGTGGGGGGGCTGGGGGGGGGGGTGGGCTGTGGGTGTGGGTGGTGCTGCTGGAGGTGGGTGGTGCTGCTGGGTGTGGGTGGTGCTGGGGTGGGGGTGCTGCTGGAGTGTGGGTGGTGCTGCTGGGGTGGGGGGTTTTTGTGGGGTGGGGGTGCTGCTGGAGTGTGGGTGGTGCTGCTGGAGTGTGGGTGGT
>WNWK01016231.1:0-45500 GCA_009830355.1 Cherax destructor | reverse complement strand
TCTTATTTAACCGGTAAATATGTGTAAAAATTAAATTATATAAAATATCGAACTTAAATAATTTCTGTTATTTTACGATTTTAAACGGGGTAAAATGATGAAAGTTTAAATTATCGAGGTGTAGTGGGGTTCCTCCCTGGTTAACCCCCAACGTGAATTTTCTCACTAGGAATAACATCATCAACAACTGCTTTAAATATTAACTAGAAACCCAAAAAACCGCCATAATTATAATAAAATTCTACCAACTTCGAAAAAGGTATCACATTCTTAAACTTTTAAATTTACATAAACTATGCAAATTTTTT
Source organism: Cherax destructor (assembly GCA_009830355.1). Lineage (NCBI taxonomy): Eukaryota > Metazoa > Arthropoda > Malacostraca > Decapoda > Parastacidae > Cherax > Cherax destructor. Next base: position 45,192 of record WNWK01016231.1, on the reverse strand, counting down.
TCCCCGGGGATGATGGTAATGTCATTGTTTATCCTTCAAAGAGAAAACACAAGGGCTTCTGGTTGCTCATGTGACTCTCCCTCAGTCCTCATGATAACTAAGTTTTTTGGCACGGGACACCGCCCTTTACATATAAATTATCTAGAATAACCCCAGAATTTTAAAAGTTGTTTTCCCCCTGGGAATAAGAAAAATTTAAACCCCCAAAACTTCGTGACCAAAATCCCGGCCTGTGGAGTCCCCTTGCATAATGCGTAGATGAGCTGTAGGGGGTTTTTTTAAACTCTCGGTTGAAGAGTGGGGGGGAGGGGGGATTTCCTACTCAGTGGCGCTTTTTTTGGGGGTGTGGCAAAGACCTTTCACTGGCTCACCCCGGGCCATTTAAGAACGTCTTTTTTCCCCCTTTACCTAGGTTCCGGCCCGTGTTGGAGCACCAGGGCGTGTTGGAGCACCGTGGTCGTGTTGGGCACCGGGGGTCCCTGTTGGGGCACCAGTGGTCGGGGTTGGAGCACCGGGGGCCGTGTTGGGGCACCAGTGGTTGGGTTTTGGGGGACCAGTGGTCGTGTTGGAGCACCAGTGGTCGGGGTTGGGCACCAGTGGTCGTTTTTAAACACCAGGGTCGGGTTTTGGGGGACCAGTTTGGGCGTGTTGGAGGACCAGTGGTCGTGTTGGGCACCAGTGTTTTGTTGGGCCCAGGGGCGTGTTGGGCACCAGGGTCGTGTTTTGGGACCCGTGGTGTGTTGGGCACCAGGGTCCCTTTTGGGCCCGGGGTCGTGTTGGGGGACCAGGGTCGTGTTGGGCACCGTGGTCTTTGGGGCACCAGGGTTGTTGGGGCACCAGTGGTCGTGTTGGAGCACCAGTGGTCGTGTTGGAGCACCAGTGGTCGTGTTGGGGCACCAGTGGTCGTTTGGAGCACCAGTGGTCGTGTTGGAGCACCAGTGGTCGTGTTGGGAAACACCAGCGGTCGTGTTGGAGCACCAGTGGTCTTTGGAGGACCAGTGGTCGTGTTGGAAAAAAACCCGTGTTCGTGTTTGGGGCACCAGCGGGCGTGTTGGAGCACCAGTGGGTGTTGGAGCACCAGTGGTCGTGTTGGAGCCCAGTGGTCGTGTTGGAGCACCAGGGCCCTGTTGGAGCACCAATGGTCTTTTTGGAGCACCAGGGTCGTGTTGGAGCACCAGGGTCGTTTTTTGGAGCACCAACGGTGTTTGGGCACCCGGGTCCGTGTTGGAGGACCAGGGTCGTGTTTTGGGGCACCGGCGGTCGTGTTGGGAGGGACCAAGGCGGTCGTGTTTTGGAAGGGGCCCGGGTTCGGGGTTGGAACCCCCAACCCCCGGGGCGGTGGTTGGAGGCCCCCAAGTGGGGGCGTGTTGGAGCACCAGCGGTCGTGTTGGAGCACCCGCGGTCGTGTTGGAGCACCAGCGGTCGTGTTGGAGCACCAAAGGTCGTGTTGGAACACCAGGGGGGTTCCCCTGTTGGAAAAACCACAAGTCCGTGTTGGGACAGGGTCGTGTTGGGCACCAGCGGTCGGGTTTTTTGGAGACCCGGCGGTTCCGGGGTTGGAGCACCAGCGGTCGTGTTGGAGCACCAGCGGGCTGTTGGAGAACAGGGGGTCCGGTGTTTTTGGGGCACCAGTGGTCGTGTTGGAAAAAACGATCAAAACCAAATTCCCTTTAAACTACGGATTCTGAGGAAATATTAAAAAAAAAGAGTTGTTGAAAAGGGAAAACTTGGTGCACCCCAAGTTTTACTGTTTTAAAAATCATGAAAATTAATAAGTTGATATTGTCATACAGTAGTACTCTCTAGTCTAAATTATCTATCTATAGAGATTATTTACTTTTAACCACAACTCTACTAGGGTGAGATTTACATATGCAGAAGGGTTTTTATCATCTCGGGGGGTCAAATTCTTTGAATTAACTTATGTTGGGGTTTTGGGGGATCAAAATTTTGGTATTTACAAATGATTTGGGGGTTTCTCAATCTTGTGTTACGTAGGGAATAACGACATTCATTTTTCGTCTGACTGATTGTTGAGATGGGGTCAAGTCAGGAGGATTGTCAGAGTCTTCACATCAGTCTGTGTGGAACATCCCATCATCACATCTAACTTCTTTGATCTAAATGCGATTATTTATCGCCATTATTTCTCTAACTTTTTTTTGCCATTGATATGTTCAACTACTCAAAAGGCCCAACAAATTTTTTGATAAAGCTTAGGCATTGACGTTTTTAAAAGTTGGCATAACTCTAACCCTATTTTAATTTAGTCAGTTTTGCGGGGTATTAGTGACTCTAGTAAATTCTGCTGTTGATTTCATGGATCCTTCTAAAAACACTTTGAGCTTGGCTGGTATGAGTTGCTATGAAATAAAAGGTTTAATTTTGGTTTCATTAAATATAACAACTCATAAGGCAAACCTTATCAACCCCCAAAAGCAAATGTGGAGTGTCACCTTTGAAGCATTTGCAAATTTTTGCAAATGAAATCAGGTTAACTTTTCCCAGGTTATTTGGGTTGATAGTGGCTCTCAAGACATCAAGTACTTTCTTATTAGTTCTTTCCCTAAGCCATTACTGCCAGGATGTGAAAACAATGGTGATTTAGAGATCTTGTAAAATAAAAATTTTAAAACTTATTAAAAAATTCACCTCCATTATCTGTTATTGGGGACGGGGGGTTGTATGCCAGATAAGAACTAGCGTACTTTGCTTTGCTACTGTCTCGGGAATCTTATCTGAAAAAAACAACTCCCCTCTGTGAAATGTTTCCATAAAAAAGATGTTTGTTTCCCTGGAGGGACATTGAAATTGTTCAGATATAGCCAACTCTTTATGGTTGTAGTATTGGATACACCTGGATAGGATTAGGACCAGTAACATTGCCTTTATGTTGCATGGCCTACTTTTCTTTACTCGTAATATCGTTGACTGAGGCCAAAATTTTTTCTCTTTTTTTTGGGGATCAAACCGGGGGGAAAATGGTACATCAATAGCTGTACTACATCCACTGTGATGTTATCCTTTTTGAAAAAAAAACAGCCAGGGGGAAAACCCGAAGTGCCCCAAAAAAAACTGGGAAGATGGATATTTAACTTCCTAAAAATAGAACCCCGAGGTGAATCAGACGTTGCTACAGTTAGTTCTGTCTCCCGAAGCACGGACTGCTTCACTTCTCTTTTAATCTTTTATCTGACATAGACAGGGAAAATAAATCTAGTGTTAAATAAAAAAAAATGCCTAATTGACATTTTATTGTGGCAACGTTTCCCTCCAGGAGCTTTATCAACCTTGATATATGAACACAGTGGGCATTATCTCTCAAAATGAGGTGAAATACTAGTGGTGGTGGGAGAAAAAAAAAAATGACAAACTCCCCTGCTCCTCATAAAAGTAGTCCCCCAAATTTTAAATTTCCGGAAACCTACAAATAAAAAAGATCTCACACTTCTATTCCAGTCAAATACTAAGACCAAAGAGGCATATCTGGATTCTTCCCAAACCCAAGTGCGGGTTTTTTGAGGGAATTTCATTCCCAAAACCCTTACTGATTTAATTTCCTTCCCTTTTTATCAAAATTGAAAAAGAGCTCTTAGATCATTAATTCTCCCGCGTCAATCCCTCCAAACAAAATTTTAATTCTTCCCCAAAACCAGGGTTTCATCCAACATTTTTTAAAATATTTGCACAAGTAACACTAAGTCCCTTTCTTCCAGTACTTCTATTAAGGATCTAACCAGGACTAAATCCCCAACACCATGAACCATCAACCAGGGGTCTCCTATCCCCGGGGGCTAAAAAAAATGTAGGAGAAACGCAAAAACCTCCCGCATCAATGAAAAAAAATTCAAACTAACCTGAACAACCCTGGGAAACCCAAAATTTCCCAAAAATCCCATGAAATTCAAAGCCCCGACTAGAATAAAAAAAATAAATTTTTGACCCAAAAACCAATCAATTTCTCTGTTTCTAACAAAATTCAAAAAAAAGGCATTTCCCCTCTCAAATCTTGAAGAATCCTCCTAAAACATTAACCTCCATCATGTCTCTCCCCAATTCCCCAACAATTTTTGGAACACTCTGGCCTTCTTTTTAACCCCAGAAAAAATTTGTCAACCTTTTTTATACTCCTAGTTTTTTTTATCACCATCATGTATTTATTGCCCCATTTTTTTACTCTACTACTACTTATCTCTACTCCCTTGGGGGGAAACTTCCCAATAAAACCCTTTTTGTTTGTTTCCTTTTTTAACATATTGTCTAATTTCCCCAAATTTTTTCATAAATCATAGTACACATCACCCTTTGCAAATAAAAAATGTATGAAAGGGGCCCCCAAGAAAACACAGTGACCCAAGCCATATAAACCAAGTATTTCAAGGGGTACTGACAAAAATTTGGGGGTTGAATAAGAGCAGCGTTCACCTATTGTGTTACGGAAGAATGGAGGAAAAAAAATAAATTGGGTACAAAAAAAAAAAAACAAAGAACATTAAATGTGAGAACCGGGATGAAAATTTCAGAAGATCTCGCGTCCAAGAACAAAATTTTATTAATGTAACCGAAAAAAAAGATGGGTTGGGAATAGCCCAAACTTAATAATTGATTTTTTTTGATGATTTTTTCTCTAAGGGGAATATTACTTTTATTAATGGTCTCCTTCAAGGCAGGCGACATTCAGATAAAAAAGTAGAAAAATTTCACAGTTATTCGAAAAAACTCAGTCAAGCATCCAGATTACTGGGGCCTTGACCTTACAACTGTACTGCTTGACCTTACAACTGTCTGTTGCCAAACTGCTGCTTGACCTTACAACTGTCTTTGACCTTACAACTGTCCCTTGCCCTTTAAACTGAATTTTGCCCTTTAAAAACTGAACCCTCAGAAGGGCGAAAAAATGAAAATAATCACCCAGGACCGGAAGTTAATTAAATTTCCTTTTTTCTAACCGGAAAATTTGGCCCGGGTGCAGGACCCCTTCAGGCGGGAAACTGGGCCCAAAAAACTCAAAAAGTGTAAAAGCCACGTTCCCAAAACCCCCCTTCATACATAAAAATTAAAAAAAAACTGCTGTTTTAAAAGGAATTTGACAGATTTTCAAAAAGTTCCTGACAGCAGATCTAGAAATTCAGAACCTTTCTGCCTTAGTTCCATAAACACCTCAACTACGGGGCCCTTTGGGAAACTTGACCTGTATCCTTTTGGGAACCCGGGAAAAATTTAACCCACGGGAAAAAACCGAAAAAAATGTCCCCCACTACCAAAATCACTCCCCAAATAAAAAACTGGGGGGCGGTGCAAAAAATCCCCCCAAAGAAAAATAGGGGGTTGATACAAGAAAAACCAAAAAGGGGGCCGGGCCCAAAAATTTCAACAGCCTCCGGCTTTGGGGGAATTCCAATAGACCCCCCGGGTTTTTTCAAAAAGGGTGGGCAGACTTAAAGTCGGTGCCGGATCAGCGGGTGTGGTTGTATTGGCTCGTGCGGGCCCCAAAATAAAAGCCTGGTTTTTCGGCCCTATCCCCCGGGGCCTGGTCGGAACCCGGGTGCGGGGGTGAAACCCCCAGGTGCTCCGGTGGTAGCAGGGTTTTGGGTTTCATTTGGGCTGCGGGCAACGCCTCTTTTAGTCAGGCTAGGAACAAGGAGGCCTGATCAGAGACCGCTCGGCGGGAGCGATGACTTGTAAACAAGTCCGGGGAACTCCAGGTAAAAATTGGCAATACGTTTGGGTGCATATTAATACTGTTATGTGGTATACCTAGTTGGGTTTCCCAGGGATCTACTTTCTGATATCTAGATAACGTACGAGGGGTGTTATACTCCAAATCTACCACCGACCTCCCTACGAAAACCTAAAAATTAACACCCCCCTGGTTCGGGACCTAAAGGGTGCGGGCCCTTGGTTTTTCCCCTTAAATCCTTTGTGGATGATGGAAATTGGTCGTATGTTGGTGTTCCGTAAAAAAGGGGAAAAACAAAAACACGTCATACTTGCAACACTGGGGTGTACACACAAGGGTTAAAGACCTAACGGAGTGGTTTGGGGGAAGGAAGGGGGGAAGGGGGGTAGATAGGAAGGGGTGCATTGAGATAGTGGTGAACTGACCAAAAAGGGGGTGGAGTGGTGTGGGGGGGGGGGTGGAGGTATGGGGGGTAAATTAATAAGAGAAAGGGGAGGGAAGGACCATGCAGGGTGACCTACCCGTCCCCATACAAGAGTGTTGTGCACCGACATAAACCCCGTCTTCCAATCTGGCCCCCCTTTCTACAAGCTGCGTCCAACTCCCAGTGAACTAACTAAAAAACCCTTTCCCAACACCCCCTCTCATTCTGGAAGCAGGGAAAAAACTTCATACCTCCTTGATATTTTATTTGCAGGGGGTAACCATTTTTGGAGTTTAAAGTGTGCAGAAATCAACAGGATACTAAACTATATCCCATAAAGCATGCTCTACGAGACAGTAAATATTGAGCTTTATTTAAGAGTTTTAAGATTCTCTAGCTCTGCTTTCCTCGAAAAATTTATTATATACAATTTTAAAAAAACCTCAGCACATGTATCGACGATTGCAGAATCGTGGCTTTCCTCTTCCACACCAATACAGCCACTGGTACATTGTTCTTCCAGTCAGGATTTCGGAAATATCCCAACCTTTTTCAGGAAACCCGGGGTCAACATTACTCCCCCCACCAAAAACCCTTTTCCCAAGGGGAAACACAAGACAGATCCAACCTGGTATTTTACACTATCCCATGGGGCCCAAACCCTTAAAATGGGGAAAATCTAGGGAAAGCGTTTGGAATTTTCATTGCTACCACCAACACCATCACCCCAAAATAAAAGGCAATTTCAAAATTTTGGGAAAAACCCATATTCTACCTTAGCAGAACCCCATCACCTGAACTCGGGTCTACAGCCAATGCAAGCCCCTCATTCCCCTTGCGATTTTGGCTTAAATAAAAACACCCTTCCCTTGGGAATTGGAGGAAAATTTTGTGTATGTTAATTTCCAAAAAATTTCCTAACCAAAAATATTTTCTTTGGGTTTGTTTATTTTTAAATTTTGTAAACTTATCTAAAAATATTTAGCTGGATTAGGCTAAATTAAATTGTTGGTAAACATTTCCCAGAGGCTTTTTCCAAACTGGCACTATGGTGCTGCCCTTAGGCCTATCAAGGTCAGGCTGGTCCCATGCTTCTCTCTCCCAAGGCCTACCCCCTAAAGGCAGCATCTCTACCCTTGCTGGCTCCCGGTCCCCTCACGCTCTGTCCCCGTGTGATCCTACCCGCCTTTTTAATAAACTGAGTCAATTTCGGCCGTATCTCTGCACCTACACCATTCTACTGCCCAAAGAACGCAGCCAAAAACCCAAAATTAACAGTGGTGACAGCAGTGGTTCACGGCAGAGTGTAGTGTAGGGGACCCACACGCCTATCGATCATCCGACCAACCCCCAGTCATATCCAGGTCATCTCCCTTTACCCACCATTACTTCCAGCGTCTGTGGGGTGCCGGGAGTCAAACATCGTTCCGATTTTCCAAAAAACGGGACATGGGAGAAACCCCAGCCCCCCAGCCTGAAGCAGTCACGTGTGTGTTCATCTCCTACTCTACAACTCTCCAGCATTCCCCACCCCTTCTGCACCCAGGCGTCTCGGCCCCTTCCCCCAGCTACAAGAGCCGGGGGGTGAGTCGTTTTGGGTGTGGTGGTGGGTGTGTCCACAGTGTCTACCCCCAGGGGCCCCGCGCTGCCTGCCTTCTCCCACCCAAACCCCTGCTCTCCCCCCTCCTTGCTTCGTTTCTACGCTCCCTCTACCCAGCTCTGTGCCGTGTTTGTTTTTCTCCGGGGTTCAAAGAAAACCAGCCCGCCGACCAAGTGGGGAACCCCTCGTGGTTGTCCCAAGCTCAAAGCCAAGTTTCCCCCCGCACCTCGTTCCTGCGTCCCTTTAATCTTCACCCTTCCTCCAGCTTCCCGTGATTTAATTTTTGTTGTTGTTATTTTCACCAGTATCTTTAACATTTCCCCCAAAATAAAAACCCGTAAAGTAACATCTTAGTCATTGGGTTTCGGGCGGGGAGTAATTCTGGTTTCTGAAAAATCTTTTTTTGTAAAAATTTCCCCCTGTCCGTCTGCCCCTAAACCACGGTCAGCAGTGCTCTCAGACGCGTTCCCGGTGTAAACACCCCAAAGGGTCTCCCGCCTATGGCGAGTTTCTGTGTTTTTTTAGTAAAACCCCTCATTTTTCCCCAGAGTTCATTCCCTTTTTCCCTTCTTCCCAAGCCTTGCAAATCTTTCCCCCGCCCTGGAAAATAGAAGCCTACAAGTGTTTTTAGTGTGTGTACCACCATCCCGCCACCAGTACACCGGGGGTTTCAGAATCTGCCTACTTTTCTAACCCCATCTACAATCAGAGTTAAGTAAACAATGACCTGTGTGCATTTCCCAAGAAATTTTTGACATTATTTAGTGCCCCCACCAAATCAGCATCTATTGACCCATACTTTTTTTTGAATTGTCGCCATTGTTGCCTTTTGCCAGCTCATTTTTTTTATTTGTTTTTATATCCTAGTTGCATTGTTTCTGACATAGCCTCTCACCTAATTATTAATTTGTTCTCTCCCCAAAATTGTTCATTGTGCTACCCATATATATATATATATATATATATATATTCTTTTTTGCAAGTTACATCTTATTATTTTATTGTTGCAAACCCGCAAGCTAGCCTAAATTGTTTTACAACCTTGCACAGTTCTGATGTGTTAGTGTGTTCAAAGTGTTTTTAATATGCCAGTGTCAGTTTTATTTTTGCTTGAATTCAACAACGGGACTAGACACCTACATTTCTCCAGTGTCTCAATTTAATTTTTTTTCTCCATATTATTTCTTTGCCATATTTTTTTTGGCACATTCACCTGTTTTTTGCATTCTGTTAATGTTTATGCCTTGTCATCAGGGGTTTATCAGTCCTGTTATTAAAATTTTCAGGAACCTGCTTATTTGCCATTATTGCAATAATTACCTGTGAAATTCCCATGCTTTTACACTAAAAATTTACTTAACATTTTTTTCTTTTTCAGTGTATACTCATTTTGCCACCTGTAACATTTTGCCCCAAATTATTTTGATTTTTATCATTTTGGCATTTTACTCATTTGCCTTTTATGTGAAATTCAGTACTTCTTGAAAAGTAAATTTTTGTGACTTTTTTTATTCCATTGAGAGACTGATTTTTTTTGACACCTTACCTTGCTGAAAGTGAATTCATATTTTTCTTTCCCATACCAAATTGAAACTGCCAGCACCTGCAACATTTTGCTGTGTGTTGGGCAACCTGCACTGCAGTACATTGTATGAATCCCCGGTTTTCATTTTAATTTGAAACTTTGTTAATTCCTTTACTTGTTACAGTTCATTCATTTTTATAATTTTCTTGCCAGTTATCTCTGCTTTTGTTCTGTTTTTACCCCAATTAATTCACTTTTTCCAAAATTTCCCTTTGGGGTTTTGGAGTGTACTATTCTTTTTTTTATGTAATTCCGCATTTGTTAACAAATAAGCAGTTCTTCAGTAACACCGTGTTGTGTCCTCTCTGTCTGTGTTGAGTTCTAGCCGTTTGCATATCAATTCTTGCTTTGATCCCCTTTCCTTTCCCCGGGACTTTTTTTTGTGTTTAAAACTGGCTATGACTCGGGCCCGCAGTAGCCTCGATGCCCAAGCTTCCAAAGATGGCACTGATGTTTCTCCTGTTAGGTCCCATCGGGAAATGGCGCCTCCTAACAATTGGCCAGGCAGTAGCCCATGTCGGGGCCCCCAATCCCCCGAATGTCATCCCCGCCCGTCCCTTTTGTTCGATTTCGCGCCAGTATTTTTGGAGACTTGGTTCAAATGGTCGAGAGCGGTAAGGACAGAACGATAACCCCACTGACGCGCACTATGTTAACACTGCCGCGTTGGCGGGAACACATCCCTAAGTGTTATCATTTCCCTTTCTTAAACTTGGTGGAGGTGCGTGATTTGCAGTCATGGCCCAAGCCCCAAGGAAGCATTCCGTAATTCTTCCGGCGCAGGCATCAGAGCCATTACCTTGACATTATCACAGCGTCATGAATGAGTCCCAACCCCCGGATGAAACCCCCCTCCTTGTGTCTGTCGTTTCCAGCGAGCATCGATCCCCCACTCCATCTCCATGATAGGATTGACGAATTAGCTTGGCCCCAAGGAACACATCCTGGGCGCCTTTAATGCTATCGATAATTAAACCGCTAAAACGAAAAAGGGCAGGCTTGTCCCCCTCCCGGTACTCCCTTGCAAGTCCCTCAATTGCCAACCCCGTGCCCCGGCCGTGAAACCCCCTGTCACTTTTGCTGCAGCCGTCCAAATCAGCCCAAGGCTGGGGCCAGAAAAACCCCTCAGACCAGGCCGAATCAACGGCAGGTATTATGACCGGAGGGCTACCAAGACGACTTTCCCCAGCGTCTCCTCCATCTAAGTCCAAGCGTCAAGCGCCCCACCGCCTCCCGCACCACCATAAGCTTAACTGCCGTAAAGGGTCATTCACCTTCTAGGAGTGTTAAACCTCAGCCCCCACGCCGTGATAATCACCGGGCCGTGCACAGCACCGGGAGGGCAGTGTGTTTACCACCATACATCCAGTCATCCTCCAGTGAGTGCCTCCCGGTTGCGTAGCATCTTGTCGGCGCACCACGGCAGCGCTCCCCGGCCCGACCCAGGCTAGCCGGAGCCCCTCCCGTAGTTGGGGAAGAGACGCGCCAGAAAAATTCCGCAAAGAGATAGTCACCTTCCGATCGCTGTATTCCGTCCCCGTCTAATGCGTTTCCCCCCCCTGGGGGGCACAGCATGCCAGCCTGGAAACAGAGTGCCTCGGCTTTTGGGGTTGCCCGACCCTGCACCTTCCCGGGGCGTGATCGGGTCCACGCGAGCCTCCTAACGGCGGGGCTCGGCGGCCCCGTCCCCGTCATGCCTTCATGTTTGGTTAAGCCCGTGTGGACCTCTCGTAGAGTCCACACTTCATCGGAAGCCTATTCAAAACCTTTCCTTTTATACAGGGGTTGGTGGTTAACATTGTCCGTTCCACCCTCTTAGGTGACCCGGTCTCCAGCAGCCATGGCCGAGCCGTCTGCTTTCAGGCATTGCGAGGCGTTTCAGGGGGAGCCCTCTCACGGTCCGTGGTTTTTTCAACCTTAGAATTTCGATCCGATCACAAGTGGTCGGGAAAGTTCTTAGTTGTTGATGAACCCTCGATCTTGGCGATTTCCTCATCGATTTTTGACCATGGGGGGCCTTAAAAATCCGTTTAGATCCAGCTAAGTGAAGGGGGATTTTGACGGAGTGGGCCGCACCCTTCTGGGGTGTGCGCTTGGGTTCCACTACCTGCCACTCCGTCTCTGAGTACATCCAGTGCTTGGAATCATTGGAAACCCGCGGTTTCCGTCGCGCACCCTCCGTGAGGTCGGCCTCTTGTCTGACCACCTCCATCAAGAGAGCTCGTATCTCGTCACCTCCTGACCATCAGCGCTCAGTTATCAGTGAAACCAGTCTGGGGACGCCCATTCTGACCATCACTCTAACCTCGAGGCCGTTGTCAAGCCGCAGTCTCCTGTCGGCAGGCGACTGTCTGACTCGTGTCATGGCATCAGCGAGCAGGTTACTGCCTGTACAAAGTATGGCGTCACTTTGTCGGCTCAATTAAGCTCACTCTCTTGCGGTGTATGTGACAAGAGCTTCCCGAAGGAGACCATGTGCTAGTCGACAACGCACATGCAGAGTCAAGGGCCTCTCCTTGAGCCGTCCTTGCACACTGTGCGTCGTGGCAGTTGCAAGTCCTTGTGTAACTTGCATATGAGAATTCCCCCTGAGGAAGGATACTTCCTTGTCGACCTCGTCAGGTTTCCCTCTCCGGTGAGGTGGGAGGGAGAAATCCCAGCTGACGTTCTTATAAGTGCAGTCCTCCCAGGTGAGTCCGCTCACTAATTCTTCCGTCACCCGGCCAGTGCAGGAAGATGATCTGGCTATGACAGACTACCGGAAGAAGTTCTAGCTTCTCCAGGTTCTCAATCGCGCACGCACTGCGTCGCGTTAGATAGGTGAGTCCATGGGTCTAACCCCACTTATGTCTCACCATATTCCGCTTGAGAGAAAGTCTACCCATTTACGTGCCTGCGTATCGTTGCCGCATGTGCAAGAGTGTTTGCTGACGAACTCATTGCAAGATGCTCCGCGATGGAGTTATCGGAGTCCATTTCCGTGGAATGCCCCTCTAATCCTAGGTTCCCAAGAAAGATGGAACATGGCGTCCTGTTATCGATTACAGGAAACTGAATGCCTGTACCATCCCAGAACATTCCATTGCCAGTTCTGAATGACCTGTTACAGAACATTGTGCGATCAACAAGGTCTTTTCAAACTTGATCTTCTTCAAGGGTTTTGGCAGATCCTCTTTATGACAAAGCAAAGAACTAACAGCGTTCTCTATGCCTACTGGTGTTATCAGTTCAAAGAGAATGCCCTTCGGCTTGCGTGGAAGCCCGATCACGTTCAGTCGTCTCAATGACGATTTTCCGTACTCTCCTGGTGGCACGCTCATGGTCTACCTAGACGATCTCGTGTGATGTCCCAAGATGTTCCTCTCATCTCGTAAGCTTGGGTACTGGAAAAACTAGCAAGGCTAATCTTAAGGTGAAGCTTTCTAAATGCCAGTTCCTTAAGCAGGAAAAAGTTTCTGGGCCACGAAAGTGACTCAGGAGCGGCATCAAGACAGGCAGAGTCTAAAATCTCGGCTGTCTGAAGTTCCCTGGAGCCTACGACGGCGGATACTGTCCGCTCCCGTAGGCCTAGCCAGGATTCTACCGCACTTCATAGCCGGTTTCTCCACCTTAGCTGCACCCTTGAGCAGCTCCTTAAGAAAGATGTTCCCTTTGGTGGACGTGTGACCAAGAAAGAGCTTTCGTCACACCTTAAAAATGGTTAACATCAGCCCCAGTCCTTAGGTTCCTGATTTCTAAGCGTTCACCTTGACGACAGATGCCAGCAAGTTGGCATCGGTGCAGTCTTGTCTGCAGGAATCTAATGGTAAGCAACACAATAGCTTATGCTAGCTGTGTTCTTATTGCAAAGCTGAAGTCAATTACTCTGTGACAGAGCTAGAAGCCTTAGCCATCGTCTGGGCTTTGAACCACTTCAGGGACATTGTTACCAGTATCCTATCAAGATTTACACGGATCATCTGCCGTTATTATCCCTTTTGCAAACAGAATCTCTCTGGAAACATGCTCGGTGGTCTCTCACCTTTAACGACTACAATCCCGAAATCTGCTATGTACCGGGTAAGCAAAATGTCGTGGCTGACGCCTTGTCAAGGCATATAGCCCTTTGTCAGTGCAGACAACTCATTCTCCATCGAGGACCTAGAGAGAATCCAGCGGGACCGGTGTGGTCACCAGTCCTTCGATTCCTAACCAAGGAGGACGTTGGCCGAGGTCAAGTCGCCCGTTCGCTGACAGACTTAGTGGTCAATCCAGGAGTACTGTGTCGTGTAGCTCATAGTGGACCCCGGCAGAACCGGCAGAACCATACCAACTGGTGATCGGAGTCCTGAGTCCACGACTCTCAAGTTGATCCACGATGTCCCAGGCGCAGCGCACCCGGGAAGGACGCAGCATCAACAGGCTAGAATGAAATATTTCTGGCCTAAGATGGCAGCAGAAGTACCAAGTATGTACACCAGTGTGTCGCAGCTTGCACAACACAAAGGGTACTGTCACGGGTCCCAATCCCATTCTGAAGTATCCATTACAAAGGAGCCCTGGGAGAGAACTTCTGTCGACCTGTTGACGATTCTCTCGGCCTCGGAAGAAAGGGTAATAAACACCTGCTTGTAATGGTAGATAACTTGTGCGGTGCTGCGAGTTAGTACCCATCCCTGACAAACGGCCGAGACAGTCGCAAATGCTTAAATGCTTTCCGTGGCGTATCGTTCTCCGTCATACCTGCCCGTGTCACCCGGAGTAATGGTCTTGCTGAACATACAAACCACGCAAAGTCTGGAGGTACTCAGAGTAACCGTTAATCCAGAGTTGTACTACATGGGATAACGCTATTCCAGATGTTCAGTGTACATTGAACTCTTCCCTCAACAGCTCGATTGGCGAGACACCCCATTTTGCCTTGTACGGCTATGATAAGCGTTTACCGTGAAATCCTGTTTGCTCCGCCTAGCCCAATCTATGACGCCGATAACACCTGGTATAGTTAAGATGCGGACCACACAGCTTGTTTTCCAGCGAGTCGTGAGAACCTAATAAAAGCCACAGATAGGTTCACGTCTGATCGCAACGCCCACGCTAAGGAAAGTAAGGTGGAACCAGGTTGCAAAGTTATGTTGCTCAACCCGACGCAGACCCTGGTATGCATAAACTTGTCCCCAAGTTTGTCGGACCTTACCGTGTCCTACGACAGCTCCGCGGCAAAAGTTCGAGGTGAGGAGATAGCTACCGGAACTATCAGAAGCTCACCTTGACCACATGAGTATATTGATCATGTGCAAGCTGAAGCAGAGCTGGAATCACGGGCATTGCAAAGCCACAAGCAGACTCAAACTAGTGACACCCGTCTAGTTCTTCACCCGCTATCCCTACGACAGATGACAGTCCTGTAAGGCTCCATACTTATGGCCAGAGACCCCGGACAGCAGTACATTTCTGTGACATTGACATACCTACTGACTTGTCCGACTCCTAGCTAGCTACGCTAATTGTTTGCTTGCAGAAATGGGGATTAATGCGACACATTGTATAGTTAGTAAATAATGGAGTCAGGGTGGACAACACCATGTAAATATGTAAAATTTATTTCTAGAGGGTTTCCGTAGTATAATGAATTCCATGGAAATAATGTTATTGTGAGTATGTGACCCAGTGTGTCTTGTAAAGCCTGTATAAAGGCAAGGGCAATATCGCCCTTTTGAGTTAAATGTCACACCTTAGGAAATGCTACTGTCAGTCATTGTTTGCAGATGTGAGGATGCTACAGCGCTCATGGATGTGCAGTCAAGTTGACGTCTGGCCCTGTGGACAACCTGTATATAGAAGACTCTAGTTCCTGTGTCAGCATTGGCTTGTTCTGTCCTCTGTCCAGCTGTACGGGCAGGCCGATTTTCTCTTCCCGACTCACGTAGGGGAGAGTTTTTTCGGCCTGCACCGGCAATTTCCTATTGTAAATGTCAGGTGACCGGAAGCCAGTTTCCCTGGGTAACCTTGCTTGCTTGTTTACACCTTCGTGCCCGCCAGTATTGTCGTGTCGAGACGACACGCTGCGCGGCACTATGGTGCTGCCCTCTATAGGCCTATCAAGGTCGGGCTGGTCAGCCATGCTTCTCTCTCACTTACACGGCCTACCTCACTGAAGCAGCATCTCTACCCTTGCTGGCTCCCGGTCCCCCACGCTCTGTCCCCTGTATTCCTACACCTTGCCATTAATAAACTGAGTCTAGTCATCGCCGTATCTCTGCACCTACGCTACCATTCTACTGCCCAAAGTAAGCAGCCAAGAACATAGAATTAACACTTGTTATAATATAAAAGAGAGAGAGAGAGAGAGAGAGAGAGAGAGAGAGAGAGAGAGAGAGAGAAAGCCTCCGGGGTTAAAAATCCGAACAAAATCTTATCATATCTTACTATATACATAACGTAGTATTTTTAAATGTCTGTATTAGATTGATGGAACCCCTGGTGGGCGAAACATCTCAGTAAATGTTCCTAATGCCAATGTCTCACTTTCACAGTCACTGTGACTCCAACTACTGCTGCTGTAGCTGTACCTGCTGCTGTACTGCAGCTGCACTTGCTGCTGCAACTGCTGGTGTACTGCAGCTGCACCTGCTGCTGTACTGCAGCTGCACGCTGCTGCTGCAACTGCTGGTGTACTGCAGCCCGCACCTGCTGGTGTCTGCAGCTGCACCTGCTGGTGTACTGCAACTGCACCTGCTGGTGTACTGCAGCTGAACCTGCTAGTGTACTGCAGCTGCACCTGCTGGTGTACTGCAGCTGCACCTGCTGGTGTACTGCAGCTGCACCTGCTGGTGTACTGCAGCTGCACCCGCTGGTGTACTGCAGCTGCACTTCTGCTGCAACTGCTGGTTACTGCAGCGCACCTGCTGGTGTACTGCAGCTGCACCTGCTGGTGTACTGCAACTGCACCTGCTGGTGTACTGCAGCTGCACCTGTGCAGTGCACTGCTGGGCCTGCACCTGCTGTGTACTGCAGCTGCACCTGCTGGTGTACTGCAGCTGCACCTGCTGGTGTACTGCAACTGCACCTGCTGGGTACTGCAGCTGCACCTGCAGGTACTGCAGCTGCATCTGCTGTTGTACTGCAGCTGCACCTGCTGGTGTACTGCAGCTGCACCTGCTGAGTGTGCTGCAGCCGCAACTGCTGGTGTACTGCAGCTGCACCTCTGGTGTCCCGCAGCTGCACTGCTGGTGTACTGCAGCTGCACTGCTGGTGTACTGCAGCTGCACCTGTGGTGTACTGCAGCTGCACCTGCTGTGTGCTGCAGCTGCACACTGTGGCTGCACCTGCTGGTACTGCAGCTGCACCTGCTGGTGTACTGCAGCTGCACCTGCTGGTGTACTGCAGCTGCAACTGCTGGTGTACTGCAGCTGCACCTGCTGGTGTACTGCAGCTGCACCTGCTGGTGTTAGCACTGCTGTGTACTGCAGCTGCACCTGCTGGTCTTAGCTGCCTGTCTGCAACCTGCTGTGTACTGCAGCTGCACCTGCTGGTGTACTGCAGCTGCACTTGCTGCTGTAACTGCACCTGCTGGTACTGCAGCTGCTGCTGTCTGTAGCTGCCTGCTGTAAGCTGCAGCCCTGCTGCTGCTGCGCTGCACCTGCTGCTGCACTGCACTGCTGTGCTGCAGCTGCACTGCTGCTGCTGGCTGCACTGCTGACTGCAGCTGCACCTGCTGCTGTACTGCAGCTGCACTGCGCTGCTGCGCTGTGCTGCTGTACTGCAGCTGCACCATGCTGACTGTACTGCAGCTGCACCTGCTGCTGTACTGCAGCTGCACTGCTGGTGTCTGCAGCTGCATGCTGTGTACTGCAGCTGCACCTGCTGGTGTGCTGCAGCTGACCTGCTGCTGTACTGCAGCTGCACCTTTCTGGTGTACTGCAGCTGCACCTGCTGGTGTACTGCAGCTGCACCTGCTGCTGTACTGCAGCTGCACCTGCTGGTGCTGCAGCTGCACCTGCTGTGACGCAGCTGCACCTGCTGGTGTACTGCAGTTGCACCTGCTGGTGTCTGCAGCTGCACTGCTGGTCTTACCTGCTGGTACTGCAGCTGCACCTGCTGCTGCTGCAGCTGCACCTGCTGCAAGGTGAGAGATAAGGTGAACTTACATTAGTCTCCCATAACAGCCAGCCGACTCGTTTCTTCCCAGGACTGTCTAGGCACATGATGAAGGAGGCGAAAAATCAAGAGATAATACAGTAATGTCAGTATGAACGGCGATCATTCACCGTGGAAGCTGTCTAGGCTGTCTGTATGTAATTTCCAGCCTTACTTCAGGTCACGATAGAGGCCAAAATTACGAGCCACGTCTAAAATTAGCGCAGTACATGCTAACTTATCGACGCTTGAACACTGGGTTATTTTCAATTTCAATAAATTGCAGAAAGGTGTTTGCGTGTGTGGGAATCTCTCTGTTAGAATGTCATGTCGATTATGCAATTTCTGCGTATGTACTCCCCGAATTATGTTGCGAGGGTCGAGTCTCAGCTACTGACCGAGCGTCTTAAACCACAATCGCCTGCATTATTGGTTCTCATACCCACTCTTCAAACTATGTATTAAGTTGGCCTCTACCACTTCGTCATCTAGGTCAGTCCATTATTTACACCCTGTGGCTCATCTGTCTCTGTATGTGTGTGTGTGCATTTTGGATCAAGGTGAACAACCGTGAACACCAGTTGTTGTTTCCCATATCCGGGAGCACCAGGCTTGTGTTCCAGTTATTTCATCTCGTCCTGCCACGGAGCACCAGGCTTGTGTTCCAGTTATTTCATCTCGTCCTGCCACGGAGCACCAGGCTTGTGTTCCAGTTATTTCATCTCGTCCTGCCACGGAGCACCAGGCTTGTGTTCCAGTTATTTCATCTCGTCCTGCCACGGAGCACCAGGCTTGTGTTCCAGTTATTTCATCTCATCCTGCCACGGAGCACCAGGCTTGTGTTCCAGTTATTTCATCTCATCCTGCCACGGAGCACCAGGATTGTGTTCCAGTTATTTCATCTCATCCTGCCACGGAGCACCAGGCTTGTGTTCCAGTTATTTCATCTCATCCTGCCACGGAGCACCAGGCTTGTGTTCCAGTTATTTCATCTCATCCTGCCACGGAGCACCAGGCTTGTGTTCCAGTTATTTCATCTCATCCTGCCACGGAGCACCAGGATTGTGTTCCAGTTATTTCATCTCATCCTGCCACGGAGCACCAGGCTTGTGTTCCAGTTATTTTATCTCATCCTGCCACGGAGCACCAGGCTTGTGTTCCAGTTATTTCATCTCATCCTGCCACGGAGCACCAGGCTTGTGTTCCAGTTATTTCATCTCATCCTGCCACGGAGCACCAGGCTTGTGTTCCAGTTATTTCATCTCATCCTAGGGAGCACCAGGCTGCATTGAACGTTTCAGAACACTGTTTACCCTGAAAAACAAATAAGAGTCAGTGTTGGCAAGAAGGCGAACAGTATCAACAAAGGCAACAGTGAGAAACACAAGTAACCTCTCACTGGCATTCTCTCTTACAAAAGTGAGACTATCGTCAAGAAGAACATTTTAAAAAAGAGACTCCACATTAACACTTAACATGAAACAATTAGAGCAGCGGCCGCAATCGTTCCAGGCAATGGCGAGACGGAGGCAGATGGGGACGGGCAAAAGTGAGCTAAAGAGTAATAGTTTTAATAACCTAGGATGAAAGAGGAAGGGAGGCAACTTGTAGAACTTAGAAAAATGATGAGGTGTAGAGGAACTCTGGGTTTGTGAGGATTAGAAAGACCACCGATATAAGGCAGATAAATAGCAAATAACGTGGAAACGAGATGGACTTCATAGTGTGATTGAAAGTTCACTTCATGCGATCAAGGGTGGATGAAAATGGCATTGTGTAGACAGTAATGAAGAAATGATGAAGGTGTAGCTTTTATTGTGTGTTTTGCTCTGTTTAGACCTGAGACGTCTAGGTGAGTACAAATAGGAAGCGCTTGTCTCTGACGCTCAGCAGACGGAGGATCGAGTCTCCAGTGTGTCTTGCGCTGAATGACCCACATGGGTTTAGCGCTTAACATGAATTATTATTTAATCTGTGTAGAGATGTACCAAGTCAATAATTCGTTGTGTAGGACTTTATCAGCTCTACACAGAGAAGCGTTGAATCCTCCCTTATACACAACTTTCCCTGTATGAATCTTAGCCCTGGCTTTGTCTCTGTTGATGCTTTCCTCTCCCATTACATTGTTAAATGCTCCAAACTTCAGAACACCCGTGACTTAACCTGATTCCTTCTATCTCTTCCCCCTTCTCCTCTTTCTTCTTTCTCCTCTGGGTTTTCTTTATTTTCTTTTGCCTTGTATTTGTCCTTCTTTATTTTATTTTCATTTTTTCCTCTGTGTTCTTGTTCTTACCCTATGCGGGCCGCCAGCTTTATTGCAGTGCTCCTTTCCTAGATTATGACTGACTCCACTACTACTACTTCCACTATTACCCCTCCACCACTTTCTTGTGTCCTCCCCTGTCTGCCTGCCTATATATAACCCCTTCTACCTGTCCTTTGTGTTAGTTTGACTTTGTAAATGGTCCAAGTCGTACTGAAACTTCGTCGTAAGCTCCTCTTTTCTATGTGCGGGTTGTGTGTGTATAGAACACCAAGAAAGTGTTCTCCTTGTTGACACTAACACCTCTGCTCGTTACTGTCACGTTGGTCATATTATTAGGTATCCCCCAAAGAGGGACCTCTAAGTGGCTGCCGAAATTGTTCGGGTTTTCTTCCTATCTAGCTTTTCGCTTTTATTTAGCTCATAACACGAGAAATCCTCCTCTGGTTGGCTTCAAATTTTCAACGCTGGTGTACGGTAACTAGGCCAAGATTCTAGGAGGAAATAGTATGTGCAGGTACCCTTTAACCAGTGCTGTTGAGTAAATTCCCAGCATTCTGGAATGGCTCCACTAACTTCCTAAACACTCAACGGCATAACTTCAAACGTTTAAAAAAAAAGTTGCCACCTACTTCGTCGTCTGCGGAGAGTGGGGGTCACGTGCCTAGATGCATATCTGCCAATTTTATAGGTAAAAATAATGTAAAATTTTGATTTCGTATAAATTATCGTAGTGAAGAGAAGGTAGTTGAGAGATATGCGGTGAATATATGGTAGTTGATTGATATGTATCGTAGAGAAGAAAAGGTATCACGTTAATTAAATTAATTTGAGTCTGTCTCTTCAAAATGTCAACAATAATGGCTGATGCATTATATATCTAGGATAGTCCCCTTTAAGTCTAGTTTGTGTGTGTGTGTACTCACCTAGTTGTGGTTGCAGGGGTCGGGTCATAGCTCCTGACCCCGCCTCTTCACAGGTCACTCTTCCTGCTCCATGAGCTTTATCATACCTCTTCTTAAAGCTATGTATGGATCCTGCCTCCACTACATCACGTGTTAGTTACCATTTTGTCCTAGTAACAAGTCGATTAGACACTAGGCCTGTTGTATATGCGTGCGCGCGTGTGTCTATTAGTGTGTGTGTGTGTGTGTGTGTGTGTGTGTGTGTGTGTGTGTGTGTGTATGTGTGTGTGTGTCTGTCTGTCTGTTTCTGTGTATGTGTGTGTGTGTACTCACCTAATTGTACTCACCTAATTGTGGTTGCAGGGGTCGAGACTCAGCTCCTGGCCCCGCCTCTTCACTGACCTCTTCTGGGTCCCTTCTCTCCCTGCTCCATGAGCTTTATCATACCTCGTCTTAAAACTATGTATGGTTCCTGCCTCCACTACATCACTTGTTAGACTATTCCACTTCCTGACAACTCTATGGCTGAAGAAATACTTCCTAACATTCCTTTGATTCATCTGAGTCTTCAACTTCCAATTGTGACCCCTTGTTTCTGTGTCCTATCTCTGGAACATCCTGTCTCTATCCACCTTGTCTATTCCCCGCAGTATTTTGTATGTCGTTATCATGTCTCCCCTAACCCTCCTGTCCTCCAGTGTTGTCAGGCCGATTTCCCTTAACCTTTCTTCGTAGGACATTCCCCTTAGCTCTGGAACTAACCTTGTCGCAAACCTTTGCACTTTCTATAATTTCTTGACGTGCTTGACCAGGTACGGGTTCCAAACTGGCGCTGCATACTCTAGTATGGGCCTGACGTACACGGTGTACAGTGTCTTGAACAATTCCTTAATCAGGTATCGGAACGCTATTCTCGGGTTTGCCAGTCGCCCATATGCTGCAGCAGTTATCTGGTTGATGTGTGCTTCCGGAGACGTGCTTGGTGTTATACTCACCCCAAGATCTTTCTCCTTGAGTAAGGTTTGCAGTCTTTGGCCACCTAGCCTATACTGTGTGTGTGTGTGTGTGTGTACTCACCTAATTGTGGTTGCAGGGGTCGAGACTCAGCTCCTGGCCCCGCCTCCTCGCTGTCCGCTACTGGGTCTCTGCTCTCCCTGCTCCATGAGCTTTATCATACCTTGTCTTAAAACTATGTATGGTTCCTGCCTCCACTATATCTTTCTCTAGACTATTCCACTTCCTGACTACTCTGTGGCTGAAGAAATGTTTCCTAACATCCCTTTGACTCATCTGAGTCTTCAGCTTCCAGTTGTGTCCCCTTGTTTCTGTGTTCCCTCTCTGGAACATCCTGTCCCTGTCTACCTTGTCGATTCCCCGCAGTATTTTGTATGTCGTTATCATGTCTCTTCTGACCCTTCTTTCCGTGTGTGTCTCTGTGTGTGTGAGTGTCTGTGTGTGTGTGTCTGTGTGCGTGTGTGTGTGTCTCTGTGTGTGCTCACCTAGTCGTGGTTGCAGGGGTCGAGTCATAGCTCCTGGCCCCCGCCTCTTCACTGGCCGCTACTGAGTCACTCTCCCTGCGCCATGAGCTTTATCATACCTCTTCTTAAAGCTATGAATGGATCCTGCCTCCACTACATCACTTCCCAGACTATTCCACTTCCTGACCACTCTGTGACTGAAGAAATATTCCTAACATCCCTGTGATTCATCTGAGTCTTCAACTTCCAACTGTAACCCCTTGTTGCTGTGTCCCATCTCTGGAACATTCTGTCTCTGTCCACCTTGTGTGTGTGTGTGTGTGTGTACTCACCTATTTGTGGTTGCAGGGGTCGAGTCATAGCTCCTGGCCCCGCCTCTTCACTGATTGCTACTAGGTCCTCTCTCTCCCTGCTCCATGAGCTTTATCAAACCTAGTCTTAAAACTATGTATGGTTTCTGCCTCCACTATGTCGCTTTCCAAGCTATTCCACTTCCTGACAACTCTATGACTGAAGAAATACTTCCTAACATCCCTTTGACTCATAGGAGTCTTCAACTTCCAATTGTGACCCCTTGTTTCTGTGTCCCCTCTCTGGAACATCTTGTCTCTGTCCACCTTATCTATTCCTCGCAGTATTTTATATGTCGTTATCATGTCTCCCCTAACCCTCCTGTCCTCTAGTGTCGTCAGGCCGATTTCCCTTAACCTTTCTTCGTAGGACAATCTCCTTAGCTATGGGACTAGTCTTGTTGCAAACCTTTGCACTTTCTCTAATTTCTTGACGTGCTTGACCAGGTGTGGGTTCCAAACTGGTGCTGCATACTCCAGTATGGGCCTGACGTATATGGTATACAGAGTCTTGAATGATTCCTTGGTGAGGTATTGGAACGCTATTCTTAGGTTTGCCAGCCGCCCGTATGCTGCAGCAGTTATCTGATTGATGTGTGCCTCAGGAGATGTGCTCGGTATTATACTCACCCCAAGATCTTTTTCTTTGAGTGAGGTTTGCAGTCTTTGGCCACCTAGACTATACTCTGTCTGCGGTCTTCTTTGCCCTTCCCCGATATTCATGACTTTACATTTGGCAGGGTTAAATTCAAGGAGCCAGTTACTGGACCAGGCTTGCAGCCTGTCCAGGTCTCTTTGTAGTCCTGCCTGATCCTCGACTGATTTGATTCTTCTCATTAACTTCACATCATCTGCAAACAGGGACACTTCTGAGTCTATCCCTTCCGTTATGTCATTCACATATACCAAAAACAGTACAGGTCCTAGGACTGACCCTTGTGGAACTCCACTCGTCACAGGTGTGTGTGTGTGTGTGTGTGTGTGTGTGTGTGTGTGTCTGTCTTATTAGGCTGGAACAGACCATTGGATAACACATCAGCCAGGTAGTTTTAGGACCAGTGTGTCATGAGTTCCATCCTTCCTTGCTACAAGTTGTTTATGTATCAAGGCTGAAAATTTGTCTGTGTAATAGTTGAAATTCGTGAGATAACTGAAGAAGGATCATAAACTTGAAGTTATAACTTGTGTGTCTCCTCAAAGTGAGGTCCAACCTATTATTTGGCTGCTGCATAAGTCCCAGTTTGCCAATTTTATTAAATACATTGCAATATTTATTTCCTTTTAACAAATTAAGAACGCCTCGTTTTATTGGCTTCAAAATATTAACACTGATGCCTTCCATAAGGAGGAAGACGCCCTAAAAACAGGGCTGTCCCTTCACCCCTTGAGGGTGGAGGTGCGGCGCTTCCTAGGGTACACCAGTGTTTTGTGCTCTTCTTTACTAAATGTATATTTTATTAATTTTACTTAAAAATTACTTGTCAATAAATTATGGAATTGTGAACCGAGCGAAGACAATAAATAATAAGTCAGGCTTATGTTGACGAGTTTCTGGACTCTCAAAAACCCAGACCATCTACTGTGTTTATTATTTCAGCCAACATTAAGTAATTTACATGTTTTGTTAACTTGAACCGGCTGGGTTACCATCTGGAGAAGACCAGGGCTGGAGGACAGCACCGGAGGACAGCACCGGATTACAGCACCGGAGGACAGCACCGGAGGACAGCACCGGAGGACAGCACCGGCGGACAGCACCGGAGGACAGCACCGGAGGACACCACCGGCGGACAGCACCGTAGGACCTACAAGAAGAACTTCAACCAAATGGAGAATTTATTTTTGTGAACTTTTGAATCTACATATTTGTTCTTATTACTAAGAACTTTGCTCGATTCTATAAATCTACAATATATATATATATATATATATATATATATATATATATATATATATATATATTATATATATATACATGTATATATATATATATATATATATATATATATATATATATATATATATATATATATATATATATATATATATAAACTTTGTACGTGCCACTTTGCCAGTTGGAAGATACAAAATCAATTTTTTTTTCTTAGAGAATTGTAGAAAATGTTAAATAGAATTGAACTGCAGAAAGAAAATTGTGAAATATTGAAAACTCGCATTTTTATAGTAAATTTGTTTTTCACGAATTTAGTGAATCTTAAAAACTGTGTCACAACTGTCCCATTGTAATGTAGTGTTCTTCTGTACCACTAACGTGTACCAATGTTTTCGTCTGATCACCACAGAACACCTCACCCGACTGGCTTAAAATTATGAACCCTGGTCAACTATCACTAAGTGAAGGTTGGTGGCAGACGTAGCAAGTGCAGCTGCCCTCTCCTCAGCTGCCCTCTCCTCAGCTGCCCTGTCATCAGATGCCCTCTCCTCAGCTGCCCTGTCATCAGATGCCCTCTCCTCAGCTGCCCTGTCATCAGATGTCCTCTCCTCAGCTGCCCTCTCCTCAGCTGCCCTCTCCTCAGCTGCCCTCTCCTCATCTGCCCTCTCATTAGCTGCCCTCTCATCAGCTGCCCTCTCATCAGCTGCCCTCTCCTCAGCTGCCCTCTCATCAGCTGCCCTCTCCTCAGCTGCCCTGTCATCAGATGTTCTCTCCTCAGCTGCCCTCTCCTCAGCTGCCCTCTCCTCAGCTGCCCTCTCAGCTGCCCTGTCATCAGATGTCCTCTCCTCAGCTGCCCTCTCCTCATCTGCCCTCTCCTCAGCTGCCCTCTCATTAGCTGCCCTCTCATCAGCTGCCCTCTCATTAGCTGCCCTCTCCTCAGCTGCCCTCTCATCAGCTGCCCTTTCCTCAGCTGCCCTCTCATCAGCTGCCCTCTCATCAGCTGCCCTCTCCTCAGCTGCCCTCTCCTCAGCTGCCCTCTTCTCAGCTGCCCTCTTCTCAGCTGCCCTATCATCAGCTGCCCTCTCCTCAGCTGCCCTCTCCTCAGCTGCCCTCTCATTAGCTGCCCTCTCATCAGCTGCCCTCTCCTCAGCTGCCCTCTCATCAGCTGCCCTCTCAGATGCCCTCTCCTCAGTTGCCCTCTCATCAGCTGCCCTCTCATCAACTGCCCTCTCCTCAGCTGCCCTCTCCTCAGCTGCCCTCTCATCAGCTACCCTCTCCTCACCTGCCCTCTCCTTATTTTTATAGACCATTCTCGAAATTGATTTCCATGATATAATTTTAGAAACCCTCTTCTGATCGGGTTTAACACTTCAACACTGGTATGTCCACTGTAAAAGAAGATTGGTATTGTTAATGGAGTCTGTAAGTGCCATTTTGCCACTTTCACTTTCGAAATGGTACAGTAATATTTTACATTCCATAACTGGATTTTGTTTTCTGAAAGAGAGGTGCCTTGATGCTGGTAAAGGGCTCTTGATCCAGGGAACCGGCCTTATCCTCCCCTTAGCTCGAAATCTGAATGCCTCTCATTCCACAGGCGCTGTATGACCCATACTTTGTGTTTACTAAGGTGGTGTAGGTACATACTTTGTGTTTACTAAGGTGGTGTAGGTACATACTTTGTGTTTACTAAGGTGGAGTAGGTACATACTTTGTGTTTAATAAGGTGGAGTAGGTACATACTTTGTTTACTAAGGTGGTGTAGGTACATACTTTGTGTTTACTAAGGTGGTGTAGGTACATACTTTGTGTTTACTAAGGTGGAGTAGGTACATACTTTGTTTACTAAGGTGGAGTAGGTACATACTTTGTGTTTACTAAGGTGGTGTAGGTACATACTTTGTGTTTACTTCATAGGCTGTGAGGTACATACTTTGTTTACTAAGGTGGTAGGTACATACTTTGTGTTTACTAAGGTGGAGTAGGTACATACTTTGTGTTTACTAAGGTGGAGTAGGTACATTGTGTTTACTAAGGTGGTGTAGGTACATACTTTGTGTTTACTAAGGTGGTGTAGGTACATACTTTGTGTTTACTAAGGTGAGTAGGTACATACTTTGGTTTAAGTTGTAGGTACATCTTGTGTTTACTCTACTTTGTTTTTAGGTAGTGCGTACATACTGTGTTTACTGGTATAGGTGCCTACTTTGTGTTTACTAATGTAGGTACATACTTGTGCTTCCACTCAAGCTGTATCAGGTACACTTTGTGTCTAAGGTGTTCAGGCACATACTTAGTTTCTCATCGAGTGGCACCTTATAAGCTTTCTACTGTTGTGTTTAAGTACATACTTTATGTTACTAAAGTGATTTAGGACATACTTTGTGTTTACTATGGGTTAGGACAACTTTGTTACTAAGGTGGTACTTTGTTACTAAGGTAGTAGGTCCATACTTGTGTTTCAAGGATAGGTACATTTGTTTACTAAGTAAGGTAAAACTTTGTGGTTAGGCATACTTTGTTTACTAGGGGTGACAACTTGTGTTTCAAGGGGGTAGCACATACTTTGTTTACTAAGGTGGTGTAGGACATACTTTGTGTTTACTGTGGTGAGGACAACTTGTGTTTACTATGGGTAGGTACATACTTGTTTACTAAGGTGTAGGTACATACTTTGTTTACTGTGAGTAGGACATACTTTGTGTTTACTAAGGGTAGGTACATACTTTGTGTTACTAAGGAGTAGGTACATCTTGTGTTTACTAAGGTGGAGTAGGACATCTTTGTTTACTAAGTGTTGGTAATACTTTGTTTACAAGTGTGTAGGTACATACTTTGTGTTTACTAAGGTGTAGGTACATGTGTTTACTAAGGGGTGTAGGTACATACTTTTGTTTACTAAGGTGGTGTAGGTACATACTTTGTTTATTGGTAGTAGGAATACTTGGTTTACTATGTGGTACATTTGTGTTTCAAGGGTGAGGTACATACTTTTGGTTTACTAAGGGGTGTAGGTACAATACTTTGTGTTTACTAGGTGGAGTAGTAAGGTAACATACTTTGTGTTTACTAAGGTGATGTAGGTACATACTTTGTGTTTACTAAGGCGGAGTAGGTACATTGTGTTTACTAAGGGTAGGTACATACTTTGTTTACTAAGGTGGTGTAGGTACATACTTTGTTTACTAAGGTGATGTAGGTACATACTTTGTGTTTACTAAGGCGGTGTAGGTACATACTTTGTGTTTACTAAGGTGGTGTAGGTACATACTTTGTGTTTACTAAGGTGAGTAGGTACATACTTTGTGTTTACTAAGGTGGTGTAGGTACATACTTTGTTTACTAAGGTGGTAGGTACATACTTGTGTTTACTAAGGTGGGTAGGTACATACTTTGTGTTTACTAAGGTGGTGTGGTACAACTTGTTACTAAGGTGGTGTGGACATACTTTGTGTTTACTAAGGTGGTTTAGGTACATACTTTGTTTACTAAGGTGGTGTAGGTACATACTTTTGTTTACTAAGGTGATGTAGGTACATACTTTGTGTTTACTAAGGCGGTGTAGGTACATACTTTGTGTTTACTAAGGTGGTGTAGGTACATACTTTGTTTACTAAGGTGGTGTAGGTACATACTTTGTGTTTACTAAGGTGGTGTAGGTACATACTTTGTTTACTAAGGTGATGTAGGTACATACTTTGTGTTTACTAAGGTGGATAGGTACATATTTTGTTTATAAGGTGGTAGGTACATACTTTGTGTTTACTAAGGTGGTGTAGGTACATACTTTGTGTTACTAAGGTGGTGTAGGTACATACTTTGTGTTTATTAAGGTGGGAGTAGGTACATATTTGTGTTTATAAGGTGAGTAGGTACATACTTTGTGTTTACTAAGGTGGGTAGGTACATACTTTGTGTTTACTAAGGTTGTAGGTACATACTTTGTTTACTAAGGTGGAGTAGGTACATACTTTGTGTTTACTAAGGTGGAGTAGGTACATACTTTGTGTTTACTAAGGTGGTGTAGGTACATACTTTGTGTTTACTAAGGCGGTGTAGGTACATACTTTGTGTTTACTAAGGTGGAGTAGGTACATACTTTGTGTTTACTAAGGTGGAGTAGGTACATACTTTGTGTTTAATAAGGTGGAGTAGGTACATACTTGTGTTTACTAAGGTGGTGTAGGTACATTTGTGTTTACTAAGGGGTGTAGGTACATACTTTGTTTTACTAAGGTGGAGTAAGGTATATATCATACTTTGTTTACTAAGGTAAAGTAGGTACATACTTTGTGTTTACTAAGGTGGAGTAGGTACATACTTTGTGTTTACTAAGGTGGTGTAGGTACATACTTTGTGTTTACTAAGGTGGAGTAGGTACATACTTTGTGTTTACTAAGGTGGTGTAGGTACATACTTTGTGTTTACTAAGGCGGTGTAGGTACATACTTTGTTTACTAAGGTGGTGTAGGTACATACTTTTGTTTACTAAGGTGATGTAGGTACATACTTTGTGTTTACTAAGGCGGTGTAGGTACATACTTTGTGTTTACTAAGGCGGAGTAGGTACATTGTGTTTACTAAGGCGGAGAAGGTACATACTTTGTTTACTAAGGTGTTGTAGGTACATACTTTGTTTACTAAGGTGATGTAGGTACATACTTTGTGTTTACTAAGGCGGAGTAGGTACATTGTGTTTAATAAGGCGGTGTAGGTACATACTTTGTTTACTAAGGCGGTGTAGGTACATACTTTGTTTACTAAGGTGGTGTAGGTACATACTTTGTGTTTACTAAGGTGGTGTAGGTACGTACTTTGTATTTACTAAGGTGGTGTAGGTACATACTTTGTGTTTACTAAGGCGGTGTAGGTACAGTGTTGGTTTCTGTGTGCTACCTGGGGAATTTTTCTTCCGGTCAGTTTGAAACTTTTAGTGCTGATGGGTTTCCCTCGGGAAGCTTCGCCTTGATTTTAGGTTAAGTTTTAATATGCCAATTTTATCAAACAAATTGATTTATGTGAATTAACTGAAGAATGTCTGTTCTGTCCTTAATAAATCAACACAATGTACTTATATGTGCCTATAACATCTGTGTGCTTTAGAGACCATTGTATATACGTAAATTGGTTATGTAGCGAAAGTTAGTAAAACTTAATCATTTAACAACTGGTCACCCTACTTTAGAGAAAAGTTTGTAATGATTTTGGATTGTGTAGGTCTCAAATTTTGGGGGAAAGAAACTGGGAAGATATAAGTACAGCTTTTCATGCAATAATTTTTTGCGTTTCACATCCGATTACCTTCAACCTTCCAGCCTCATACTTTCATAATGCAACCTCTAAGCGATTTCAAGCTTAATGTGCTTGTGTATTTTCCAATGTTGGTCTCTTTGGTCTCCTTAGAATGCTTGAATTAGATATGGACTGTGTATGTCTTAATTTACCATTTTTCTTGAAGAAATTGGAAGATTAATTTCCATATGATGACTTGTGAATGCTAATGTTTAAATCGTCGCAAACTTATGCCGCACTCTGTACTGTTCCAATCGTGTGTAATGAGGTAGAAGAGACTGGGGTTATGCAATACTCGAGTAACTTTCTGGATCATTGATGTACAGGAAACTGGGGTTATGCAATTCGGGGATATCTTTCTGGATTATTGATGTACAGGAAACTGGGGTTATGAATACGGGGATATCTTTCTGGATTATTGATGTACAGGAAATTGGGGTTATGCAATACGGAGATATCTTTCTGGATTATTGATGTACAGGAAATTGGGGTTATGCAATATGGGGATATCTTTCTGGATTATTGATGTACAGGAAACTGGGGTTATGCAATACAGGGATAACTTTCTCGGAATATTATATTCAGGGGAAAGAGCTTAACTGGGAGGAAATAAAATTTGATTCGCTAAAGAGGAGATCTCTAATTTTTTGGATGAAGTCTTTGACCAGCACCGATGCACCTCTCCTTTCCTTGAAGGTTACCAACGGTGTACAATATTTGTTTTTTGTCTTATCATTACTTTGTTATTACATTATATTAACGCCCATAACTAATGTTGTGTCAGCTATATCACAAATTACAAACTTATTTTGGTATTGTGTTCAGTGATTTACACAATACTACACATTAACTCACATTCTGGAAATCTTACACGACGACTCGGGCCATTTGCGATCAAGCTTTGGCTTATTTGTAAATCGTTGGTCATGGTATTGTGAGTTGTATTCTTGTGGGTTATTTGTGACTTGCAGCTACAGTATTGTAGCTTGTGTTCTTGTGGGTTAGTTGTGAATTATTGTAGCCACTCTGATTGTAGCTTAGTGTTCTTGTGGGTTAGTTGTGAATTATTGTAGCCACTGTGATTGTAGCGTGTGTTCTGTGTGTGGATAGTACCAGTGTGTAGCCTTAGTTGTATTGAGCCACGGTGATTGTAGCGTGTGTTCTTGTGGGTTAGTTGTGAATTGTTGCAGCCACGGTGATTGTAGCGTGTGTTCTTGTGGGGTAGTTGTGAACCGTTGCAGCCACGGTGATTGTGACTTGTGATCTAGAAGGTACTCGGGCGTTATGTGGGCGCAGGAGAAGAGTATTACAGACAATACAACTAATTCCAGTCATGTGCACAAAACATCGCTCACTTTGCGATATGGTGTTCTTGATCAAAGTATTATTTGCAAATTGCCTTGATTTTATGCTCATATTTGCCCATTTATGTAGGCGTTATTATGGCACTCATGTAGGCCTGTTATCGGGTTTTTTGTAAGCGTTGAGCCATTTATGTAGGCCTGTATCGGGCACTTTCTGTAGACCTGTTATTATTATTATTATTATTATTATTATTATTATCAGTAGTAGTAGTATCGAGGGGAAGGTTTGACATTAAAGAACGGAAGGGTAGCTCCA
Organism: Cherax destructor; assembly: GCA_009830355.1. Classification (NCBI taxonomy): domain Eukaryota; kingdom Metazoa; phylum Arthropoda; class Malacostraca; order Decapoda; family Parastacidae; genus Cherax; species Cherax destructor. Next base: position 13,983 of record WNWK01016231.1, on the reverse strand, counting down.
GTTTCTTAGATCAAGAGCACCTCATCAACATTAAGGTGCTCACCTTGAAGGTAAGTGTCTAATAAGTATCTGAGGTTTCTAATTATTATATTCTAGAAATATAAAGGATTTTTGGGAATACATGAAGATTCACAGGTACCCCAGTGATACATGAAGATTCAAGGCAGTGATACATGAAGATTAAGGTACCCCAGATCATGAGTTCAAGTACCCAGTGATATGAGATTCACAGGTACCCAGTGATACATGAAGATTCACAGGTACCCCAGCGATACATGAAGATTCACAGGTACCCCAGTGATACATGAAGATTCACAGGTACCCCAGTGATACAGGATGATTCACAGGTACCCCAGTGATACATGAAGATTCACAGGTACCCAGTGATACATGAAGATTCACAGGTACCCCAGCGATACATGAAGATTCACAGGTACCCAGTGATACATGAAGATTCACAGTACCCAGGATACATGAAGATTCACAGGTACCTCAGTGATACATGAAGATTCACAGGTACCCAGTGATACATGAAGATTCACAGGTACCCGTCAGATGATACATCATGAAGATTCACAGGTACCCCAGTGATACATGAAGATTCACAGGTACCCCAGCGATACATGAAGATTCACAGGTATCCCAGTGATACATGAAGATTCACAGGTACCTCAGTGATACATGAAGATTCACAGGTATCCCAGTGATACATGAAGATTCACAGGTACCTCAGTGATACATGAAGATTCACAGGTATCCCAGTGATACATGAAGATTCACAGGTACCTCAGTGATACAGGATTCACAGGTACCCAGTGATACATGAAGATTCACAGGTACCCAGTGATACATGAAGATTCACAGGTATCCCAGTGATACATGAAGATTCACAGGTATCCCAGTGATACATGAAGATTCACAGGTACCCCAGTGATACATGAAGATTCACAGGTACCTCAGTGATACATGAAGATTCACAGGTACCTCAGTGATACATGAAGATTCACAGGTATCCCAGTGATACATGAAGATTCACAGGTACCTCAGTGATACATGAAGATTCACAGGTACCCCAGTGATACATGAAGATTCACAGGTACCCCAGTGATACATGAAGATTCACAGGTATCCCATTGATACAGGAAGATTTACAGGTACCCAGTGATACAGGAAGATTTACAGGTACCCCAGTGATACAGGAAGATTCACAGGTACCCCAGTGATACAGGAAGATTCACAGGTATCCCAGTGATACAGGAAGATTTACAGGTACCCCAGTGATACAGGAAGATTCACAGGTACCCCAGTGATACAGGAAGATTCACAGGTATCCCAGTGATACAGGAAGATTACAGGTACCCAGTGATACAGAAGATTACAGGTATCCCAGTGATACAGGAAGATTACAGGTACCCAGTGATACAGAAGATTTACAGGTACCCCAGTGATACAGGAAGATTACAGGTACCCCAGTGATACAGGAAGATTCCAGGTACCAGTGATACAGAAGATTCCAGGTACCAGTGATACAGAAGATTACAGGACCCAGTGATACAGGAAGATTCACAGGACCCAGTGATACAGGAAGATTACAGGTACCCAGTGATACATGAAGATTCACAGGTACCAGTGATACATGAAGATTACAGGTATCCCAGTGATACATGAAGATTCACAGGTACCTCAGTGATACAGGAAGATTCACAGGCATCCCAGTGATACAGGAAGATTCACAGGTACCCCAGTGATACATGAAGATTCACAGGTACCTCAGTGATACATGAAGATTCACAGGTACCCAGTGATACATGAAGATTCAAGGTACCCAGTGATACATGAAGATTCACAGGTACCCCAGTGATACATGAAGATTCACAGGTACCTCAGTGATACATGAAGATTCACAGGTACCCCAGTGATACATGAAGATTCACAGGTACCCCAGTGATACATGAAGATTCACAGGTACCCCAGTGATACATGAAGATTCACAGGTACCTCAGTGATACATGAAGATTCACAGGTACCTCAGTGATACATGAAGATTCACAGGTACCCAGTGATACATGAAGATTCACAGGTAACCCAGTGATACATGAAGATTCACAGGTACCTCAGTGATACATGAAGATTCACAGGTACCCAGTGATACATGAAGATTCACAGGTACCCAGTGATACATGAAGATTCACAGGTACCCAGTGATAATGAAGATTCACAGGTAACCCAGTGATACATGAAGATTCACAGGTACCCAGTGATACATGAAGATTCACAGGTACCTCAGTGATACATGAAGATTCACAGGTACCTCAGTGATACATGAAGATTCACAGGTACCCAGTGATACATGAAATTCACAGGTACCAGTGATACATGAAGATTCACAGGTACCTCAGTGATACATGAAGATTCACAGGTACCTCAGTGATACATGAAGATTCACAGGTACCTCAGTGATACATGAAGATTCACAGGTACCCCAGTGATATATGAAGATTCACAGGTAACCCAGTGATACATGAAGATTCACAGGTACCCCAGTGATACATAAAGATTCACAGGTACCTCAGTGATACATGAAGATTCACAGGTACCCCAGCGATACAGGATGATTCACAGGTATCCTAGTGATACAGGAAGATTCACAGGTATCCCAGTGATACAGGAAGATTTACAGGTATCCAAGTGATACAGGAAGATTTACAGGTACCCCAGTGATACAGGAAGATTACAGGTATCCCAGTGATACAGGAAGATTTACAGGTACCTCAGTGATACAGGAAGATTTACAGGTACCCCAGTGATACAGGAAGATTCACAGGAACCCCAGTGATACAGGAAGATTTACAGGTATCCCAGTGATACAGGAAGATTTACAGGTATCCTAGTGATACAGGAAGATTCACAGGTATCCCAGTGATACAGGAAGATTTACAGGTACCCCAGTGATACAGGAAGATTTACAGGTATCCCAGTGATACAGGAAGATTTACAGGTATCCCAGTGATACATGAAGATTTACAGGTATCCCAGTGATACAGGAAGATTTACAGGTACCCCAGTGATACAGGAAGATTCACAGGTATCCCAGTGATACATGAAGATTTACAGGTATCCCAGTGATACAGGAAGATTTACAGGTATCCCAGTGATACAGGAAGATTTACAGGTACCCAGTGATACAGGAAGATTTACAGGTATCCCAGTGATACAGGAAGATTTACAGGTATCCCAGTGATACAGGAAGATTTACAGGTACCCCAGTGATACAGGAAGATTTACAGGTATCCCAGTGATACAGGAAGATTTACAGGTATCCCAGTGATACATGAAGATTTACAGGTACCCCAGTGATACAGGATGATTCACAGGTACCCCAGTGATACATGAAGATTCACAGGTACCCCAGTGATACATGAAGATTTACAGGTACCCCAGTGATACATGAAGATTTACAGGTATCCCAGTGATACATGAAGATTTACAGGTACCCCAGTGATACATGAAGATTTACAGGTACCCCAGTGATACATGAAGATTTACAGGTACCCCAGTGATACATGAAGATTTACAGGTACCCCAGTGATACAGGATGATTCACAGGTATCGAAGGTTTCCAGTGATACAGGAAGATTCACAGGTACCCCAGTGATACAGGAAGATTCACAGGTACCCCAGTGATACAGGAAGATTCACAGGTATCGAAGGTTTCTGGTAATAATACAGATATCAAATATAGCGAGAATATTCTGAGATACTAATAATTACTGGCAATGCCTCAAATATCATTTCACAAGGTATAATAACTTACGTCCATCTAAACTGAACGTGTCTAAAAAGAAATGTGTATCTACTAGTGTAGTAGGCTGAGTGTTGCTGGTGGTGTAAATAGGTATGTAGAGCGTAGCGCCTGCAAAATGGCTGACGGTGACAGATCGAAAAAGACACATTATGTGTTAATTTCGTGTAGGAAGCATCATGTATATGCAGAGGGCGCGACGCCATTTTGGAGGCGAGCACAGACAGTGTTGGCTACGCTGGCGTCAGATCGTTTCCTTCATAGCCATGTAAAGATATAGTAAATTTATTTCTCGTTAAGTAATGTTATTTCATTAATTCACAGGATTGTTAGGCTACCAAGGACAGAGTTTTCTCCCTACCACAGGGATGATATACGGGCGAAAATAGTAATGATCGATAAGAAAGTCGATAGTAAACATGGACACAGAGGTGAAAATATGAGAGGGGGAAAAAATGATATAGGTTGATATTGGTTACCTCTGGCCCCTACTTCCTTGCTGTGTTTCCCACACCTATAGTGAAGACCAGCCGCTGCTCCACCCCCTTACACCCGCTCTTACACATCCTCCGTAGCCTAATTTCCGACACAACTCACAGCCTTCGTATTTTTCAGGGCACGTAGTGTCGATATAGATCAATCAATGCGACTGCCGTTGTAACTTAAAGTGATTTAAGCGGAGAGTTTGGGATATTGAGGTTTGCGACAACCTACAAACTGGAAACGACTTCCGGCGCTGCCAGGCGTATGATCAACTCCCTTCATCCCTGTTCTTTCCCTCTTGCTCGTAAACCAGAGATCCGTCAATAAAACCAGAAGGACGTCAATACATTCGCTGCATTTTAAGACATGAGGTTGAAGGATGATGCGGTGTTGGGGCGTATTGCTGTGAGAGGAGGTGGGAGCGGCCATGTTGGCAGGCCTGAGGTGACAAAGGCTGCCTGGCAGGCTCAACATACCCGGCACCAACTTTTGAGGCCGAGAGATGAAAGCAATTGAGCAATAGTGTTTGTTTATTACTCCAGCCAGGTTGACAACACTTGGCTGTCTCTCCTGGAGGCTGACACCGCTGAGGTAGTTATAAGCGCGCTATTTTTTACTAATTGCCGTGCAGCTGGTAGCCAATAGCGGACATCAAATTAGTATGACACCGTTTCTGAACTTTCACTTGACAGACGATCATTACCATAAGGGCGCGCACTCACATGCACTCACATACGCACATACATAAACACATACACACGCACACTTGAACACATGCTCTCACGTTCACAAAGGAACATGAACACACACATGCTCAACTAACATTCTTACACACATGCTCAACTAACATTCTTACACACATGCTCACATTCTTACACACACATCAGTGAAGAGGCGGGGCCAGGAGCTGAGTCTCGACCCCTTCAACCACAATTAGATGAGCAATTAGGTGAGTACATGTTCATATTCTTACATACACACATTCAGAATATTTCATTCTGTAAATCTGAATGTGATAAAAGACGTAAATTATGCAATCATGTGTGTAAAACATTGTAGAGGTGAGGGAGCCAAGAGGTGAACGTACGTGGCGTGAAAGTGCACACTACAGCACCAGGTTAATCAGAACTGGCACAGGGCGCACACCTTCCTCATGTGATTCCTCCATACACAGGTAAACTGCAAACTAAGTGCACATGTGCAACGTACAAAATAAGTGCACATGTGCAACGTACAAAATAAGTTCACATGTGCAACGTACAAAATAAGTGCACATGTGCAACGTACAAAGTGCACATGTGCAACGTACAAACTAAGTGCACATGTGCAACGTACAAACTAAGTGCACATGTGCAACGTAACTAAGTGCACATGTGCAACGTACAAACTAAGTGCACATGTGCAACGTACAAACTAAGTGCACATGTGCAACGTACAAACTAAGTGCACATGTGCAACGTACAAACTAAGTGCACATGTGCAACGTACAAACTAAGTGCACATGTGCAACGTACAAACTAAGTGCACATGTGCAACGTACAAACTAAGTGCACATGTGCAACGTACAAACTAAGTGCACATGTGCAACGTACAAACTAAGTGCACATGTGCAACGTACAACTAAGTGCACATGTGCAACGTACAAACTAAGTGCACATGTGCAACGTACAAACTAAGTGCACATGTGCAACGTACAAACAATCAATGTGCAACACAAACTAAGTGCACATGTCAACGAAAACTAGTGCACATGTGCAACGTACAAACTAAGTGCACATGTGCAACGTACAAACTAAGTGCACATGTGCAACGTACAAACTAAGTGCACATGTGCAACGTACAAACTAAGTGCACACGTGAGGAAATTAAAACTACATCGGAGTATAAAACAAATTCCAACCACAATAGAGCGAAAAACTAATGTAAAAGACCTGGGAGTGATCATGTCGGAAGATCTCACCTTCGAAGACCATAATATTGTATCAATCTGCATCTGCTTAAAAAATGACAGGATGGATAATGAGAACCTTCAAAACTAGGGATGCCAAGCCCATGATGACACTCTTCAGGTCTCTCGTTCTATCTAGGCTGGAATATTGCTGCACACTAACAGCACCTTTCAAGGCAGGTGAAATTGCCGACCTAGAAAATGTACAGAGAACCTTCACGGCACACATAACTGATAAAACAACTCAATTACCGGGAACGCTTGAAGTTCCTCAACCTGTACTTCCTAGAACGCAGGCGGGAGAGATACATTATTATATACACCTGGAAAATCCTAGTGGGATTAGTACCAAACTTGCACACGAAAATCACTCCCTATGAAAGCAAAAGACTCGGCAGACGATGTAACATCCCCCCAATGAAAAGCAGGGGTGCCAATAGCACGATAAGAGACAACACAATAAGTGTCAGGGGCCCAAAACTGTTCAACTGCCTCCCAGCATACATAAGGGAGATTACCTTTGGCTGTCTTCAAGCAGGCAGTGAACAGGCACCTCAAGTCAGAACCTGACCAGCCGGGCTGTGGTTCGTACGTCGGTTTGCGTGCGGCCAACAGTAACAGCCTGGTTGATCAGGCCCTGATCCACCATGAGACCTGCTCCCAGACCGGGCCGCAGGGGCGTTGACCCCCGGAACCCTCTCCAGGTATACACGTGTGTGCAACGTACACACTAAGTGTACACAGGTAATGTATAAATTAAGTGCACATAAGTAAACTACAAACTAAGTGCACACAGACAACGTCCAAACTAAGTGCACACAGACAACGTCCAAACTAAGTGCACACAGGTAAACTACAAACTGAATACACATGCGCAACGTACAAATTAAGTGCACACAGGTAACATACAAATTAAGTGCACACAAGTAAACTACAAAGTGCACACAGGCAACGTACAAACTAAGTGCACCGGTAACGTGGAAGCTAAGTGTGGATTTTTTTTTTTCAAATTTTCCTGAAATTAGTGTGTAAAAATTGAATAATATAAGTGTTTATAAAATGTAGTATTGGTGTGAGTTTTGGTAAAGTTTCAAGTCGCGAGAGAACCAACAGACAGGTTGGCGGGTTGCGTCGAAATATGGCGTAGTATGGAACAATTGGAAATAGAGAAAAAATCTGTTTTAATCACGCCTGATGATTAGTGTATCGGCATGAATGGAGGACTGTGAAATAAGTAATCGTCGTGGGTTCCTGTAATTGTGAAATTCAAGAGTGACTCAGCTACAATAAAGGTGGCACACCTCATGTATCTAAGCTTCCCAATTCCAGTAGATTGTTACGTTAGCCAACTTCTAGTTGTATATCTGTCTGTTAGGGAAGCGTTAAGATGTGAGACCCAAGAAATATTTGTGGACAAAATCACTAATTAGTAATAAAGTCAAGTCATTAATAATCCATATACAGTCCACAAACATAATTTACCAGCGTTACTGGTTTAAATTTAATAATTCATAACAAAAGGTCCTGCTTATGTGTGTAAGGGATGAGTGGGTGGGTATCGAAGGAGGGCTCTTGCCACCCACTCTCCCTAAAATCCTACCCATCTCCGAGGTACAACTAATATCAATAAGTGTTATGTCTATTTTAGTTATGCCCTCCCCAAGTTATGTGTGTGTAATAATTCAGGACTGTGCTTGTAACTTCATACACATAATTTCTCACACTAAGTGCACACAGATAACGTGCAAGCTAAGTGCACACAAGTAATATGCAAGCTAAGTGCACACAAGTAATATGCAAGCTAAGTGCACACAAGTAAAGTAGAAGCTAAGTGAACACAGGTACCGTAGAAACTAGGTGCACAGGTAACGCAAACTAAGTGCGCACAGGTAACGCGCAAGCTGAATGCACAAGTAACGTAGAAACTTGAGTGTGTTCTAAGAGTTCTAACCTTAAGGGAGGTAAAATAAGAGGGAGATATCGCTTGGTTGCTTGATCATGGTTCAACAACCATCTCTACGTGATCGCTCTACCTTCGTTACTTCACCAGTAACGTGACAACCAGCATCTTAATCATTTCCTTTAATGCCTATAACGGGCTCTTGATTCAAGGAATTACTCCTATCGAACATGATTGCCTTCCATTACCTCGAGGAACTAAATGACCATTATGATTTAACGCTCCTCCCAATGTAATAATAATAATAATAATAATAATAATAATAATAATAATAATAATAATAATAATAATAATAATAATAATAATAATAAGAATAATAATAATAAAAATAATAAAAATAATAACAATGCCTTTGATGATAGCTACGCTATAAACGAGACAAATTCTTAAAGCATAAAGTTCTCGAGTCGCCTAGTCTTTCTGCCAACCATTATTTTTTCAGTGCCTTGCAAGTGGATTGAGAAGTGTATTTCTTTACAAAAGAAAGTATCTTCCTTTGCAATGCCATGTATAGTAAGTATCTATGCAACGTCATGCAAAGAAAGTGAAGTATCTTCCTTTGCAGCAGCATGCAAAGAAAGTATCTTCCTTTGCAAAACCATGCAAAGAAAGTATCTTTGCAACGCCATATAAAGTATCTTCCTTTGCAACGCCATGAAAATACTGTGCAACGCTATGCTAAGCATTCGTTCATCCTTATTAGACTGGTCTGCAGAATGTAATTCGCATTCATTTTTTCAGGCCCTGCATAGTCCTTACGAGTTTAACGCTTCCCCCTGAATATAATAATAGACCGACGGAAGGTTGGTCTGGGGCGGGACCTCAGGCACGGTGCACACTGGGACCATCACCAAGTAATCAAGCCATTTTTAATTATTTTTGCCTCCTAAATGGTTACTTTATTGTGCACTCACAGTCCATCCTGTGAGCGGCACCTTACTGTGCACAGCATCTCATGCTCAGTAGTAGTGCACAAAGGCTTACAGAGGTCACAATGGGTCTTTGTCAGTCCTCATTACGTAATGTTGATACAATCTCAGGATTTCAGATTTCAATAACAAATCGACGCGTCTCGTTGTTGCGTAATCCGATAACGGTATCCCCGTGTCCTCTAACCCCAACCCCCTCTACCTCAATAAACGTAAAAGGACTAGTGCTGGGAGGTAAAAAACACATATATGTGTGCATGTATGGTTATTTATACATGTGCGTATAATTGCGAGTATGTTTATGTATGCGTGTGGGTGTATATACTTGTGTATGTGTGCTTATGTTTGTGTGTATATGACCTAAGTCCTAACATGAAATTGACTGCACTTAATCTATAACTAATCCTAGTTATACCTAATTCATTCATATTAATCATTTTACCAGCTACGGGACAGCCTAGTATAACTCTTGGGGCATCATGTGTATTTTTTCAAGTTTATTACTCGAGATGCCTTATTTAAGCTAGTAAGTAAGTTTATTCAGGTATACACAAATACATTTACATACATTATCATACATAGCAGCATATGTGTAGAGAACCTAGGATAACCTAAAAAAGTCAGACAGTGACTTATTTCCATTGGGGTCCTTTTTATACTTTAATATTTTACATTGTAGGATATATATGTTATTATATTATAAAGGATATATGTATACTAGGAATAAGGTAAAAAGAGTTATTTACATATACATGTGTGTTAGCTAAAAAAAATAAAAATAATTCTCCTCCCTTTCTGTCGCTACATTCATTAGGTACCTTTTGGTTCTCTTCTTGAACTGGCTCATGCTATGACTGGCTTTGACATGTGCAGGCAGTCTGTTCCATTCCTTTATTGCTGTACAATAAAAGGTGTTTGAAGCCTGGCCACTGACTGTGGGTACTACAAAGTTGTGCTCTCTCCCCCTAGTACTATGACTGCTTTGGTTCTCAGCCTTGACAAAATTGGCAGCAAGATATTCTGGACACTGTTTGTGAGCAATTTTATAAACTTGATTTAATTTAAGTTGTTTTACTCTGTCTTCAATATTCAGCATATCCAATTGTTGTAATTCATCCTGGCCTATATGTTCTCTTGGACCCAGGTCCAGGATGAATCTTATCATTTTGTTCTGGGTGATTTGCAGCTTATCTTTCAGTTTTTTTGTCAAGGCAGAGAACCATGAAGAGCAAGCGTAGTCAATATGACATTGTATAAGGGCTAGACATAGGGTCCTGGGAGCCTCAGTAGGTAGACACTGTGCTTGTCTGTAGAGGAACTTCAGTCTGGCATTCGCTTTCTTTACTATACTGTTCCCTATCAATTCTCCTGGCATGAATGAGTCAAAGGGGATTCCCAGATATTTTACTGAGGAAACTGAAGTGATGGATTCCCCATTACACCGGACATTAAAATTATTTACCCTTCTCAGTTTATATTTCGTGCCAAAGAGTATGGCTTCTGTTTTCCCTAGATGTAACGATAGTTTGTTGTCTACTAACCAATTGCTGCAGGACTCCAGTTCCAGTGTTAATACATTAGCTATATCTTGTGGGTCTTTACTTGACACTAACAGAGCACTGTCATCCGCATACAGTAGGAGTTTGCACTTGACACTGATGGGCATATCATTTACATAACACAAGAATAATAAAGGACCCAGAATACTAACTTAGGGAACTCCACATGCTATCGGCAGTGGTTCTGATTCCGTTTTGTTGATTTTGACAATTTGTTTCCTGTTGCTAAGATAGGACTTAAACCAGTCTGTGGAACCTATGCCGATAGCTTGAAGTTTCTTACATAATATATTGTGGTTGACAGTATCGAAGGCCTTTTGCAAGTCTAAAGTTACCATTCCTATGAGGTTCCCTATAGACATTTCAGTTCTCATGTAATCCATCAGATTAATTAGGGAGGTGTCGGTTGAGTAAGATCTCCTAAAGCCTGATTGGTAACTATGAAGAATGTTGTTGTCACTAAGATATTTAACTACCTGACAGTACACCGCCCTCTCTAGAATTTTGGATATTACACTGAGTATACTAACAGGCCTATAGTTGCTGACATCAGACCTACTATTTTTCTTGAAGATAGGAGTAACTCTGGCCTCCTTGAACCCCTCTGGCACTGTATTAGTGGTGATGGATAAATTTATTATGTGAGCAATGGGGATTGCCAGTTCAGAGGCACCATCTTTTAGGAACTTAGACGGGATGTTATCTGGGCCGGTGCTCTTAATTGGGTTTAACCTGCTTAGTTCTTTTTGCACGAAGTCACTCTTTGGAATTCATTTAGTGCTGCAATGTCCTGTCTGTTTGCCTTAAATCTTTTTATCAACTGGTCTCTGAATTTCATATTATCTAATATCTCAGTAGTCATCCAAGGTTGAATATGTCTGTGTTTTTTTAGCCAGGACTTGCAGACTTTGCATATAAAGCTGAATATACATTTTTTATAACACAGCGCAACAAAAATATTTGTAAGAGAAAACAGCAAGTTTGGTATCTTTTAATTTTGATGGTTCCACGTTTACTATTAGGCTACAAGTTTGTCTTTTTTAAAATTTCGTTTTTTTTTTTCCTCTCGAAATAATTAAGAAGGTATTAGAGGGTGTCTTTATATAATTTAGAATGATTTTCATTTAGATGATCACTATGTTCAAGAATACATCCAACACGGCTAATTGTGATGTTTTTAGGATAACCTGGTAATGATTTTAATAGGGCATTGATTAATATATTAAACTGTACGAGTCAGTATACCACCCTGAGGAGTGTCGAGCTGTATTTCTTTAATTTTAGTTTTGTATCCCTGAAACAATTCAACATCAAATTCATACATCATGACGTACCTATTTGTAGTGTCAAAATAGTGTTGAGATCCTCGTGCAGTTTACCACATGCAATGATGCTTCTTAAAAAAACTGCCTGAAATGCCCCGGCATAATAGTGCCTTTCTTTCTACTTAGCAAACCAAAATTGTAATTACATATTGTAACCTTTACAAGACATAAACCTTTACTTTACTTTACTTAATCCATCCCGATGACTCGCTACTTGGGTAAATATAACCACCACAATGTTTCTTGTTCCATCATTCATCTTGAGAGTCTGGTGCTCCTTAGATTACTACACAGAATTAAAGAGCATATATCTCCAATGTTAATAGATTCCCACATGGTTAAAGTTTACAGATTATTTCACAACTTTTCTAACAAAACTCTAGGACATTTGATACATTTAAATACGGATGTCCTGTACGAATTAGCTAAAATGGATCTAGAAGTCAAAGTGTTACTCTGGACCCTTGGTTCTCTCACTAGCAGAAATTCTGTTGCATTGTTTCAGGGATGGCAGGCGATGTAACATCCCCCCAATGAAAAGCAGGGGTGCCACTAGCACGTTGAGAGACAACACAATAAGTGTCAGGGGCCCAAGACTGTTCAACTGCCTCCCAGCATACATCAGGGGGATTACCAACAAACCCCTGGCTGTCTTCAAGCAGGCAATAGACAGGCACCTAAAGTCGGTACCTGACCAGCCAGGCTGTGGTTCGTACGTTGGACTGCGTGCGGCCAGCAGTAACAGCCTGGTTGATCAGGGTCTGATCCAACAAGTGGCCTGGTCACAGACCGGGCCGCAGGGGCGTTGACCCCTGGAACTCTCTCCAGGTATACTCCAGGTATGCAGAATTAAAGAAATGCAGCTTGACACTCCTCACGGTTGTGTACTAACATACAGTTTTATATATTAATCAGTGCCCTACTAAAATCAATACCAGATCATCTTAAGAACATCGCAATTAGCTATACTGGTGATATTCTTGTACATACTAAAATTCATAGCGAAATGCAAACCATTCTAAATTATATTTACACGGACAGCCTATGATAGACGCCTCGTATTTCCTGCATAATGTGCCTCAACAACTTGGTTTAATATTAACACCACTGAACAGAATACCCCTTTAGAGCGTTCCTTCTAGGGAGATTCATTGATGGCGAGCGGCTCTTGATCCAAGAAATTCGACGTATCCCATTCCTTACATTGAACATAACTGTCTACCATTCTGTAGGCGCTGTATGACCCATTTGTGTGACACTTGTGAGGAGGCTGTCAAGGCTCCCACACTTGTCTATACCTACCATCCCTTTTCAAGAAGCAGTAGCAGAAGCGATAAGAACTCGGCACCGGCTAACCAGGTGGACAGTGTCCCTGAATTCCTTCCATGTATTCTCATACTCCGCTGTGGCGCAGAAAGTCTAGGACCAAGTTTCTTGGGAAAGTCGTTTGTCAAGATCGTTTTATCCCAGGGGAGTTCCATGGAACCCGCGTACGTCTGTAAACTCCTTCGAAAGTTATCATATTTGCGACAATGTTAAAACAAGTACGTGGGCGTGACCGCTGTGCCGCATATTCCACACAACGACGTAGCCCTACAACGACAACAAAAAAAATGCTTCATATTTTTACGCCTGCACTCCATAGGCAACTAAGCACAACTTCCGCCTTACATGACACATGGTACGAGGATTCTCGGTCCCGCATTTGTGGTCTTGATTTTCCGCTAGGCAGAAACTACTGTGTCCCAATTCCCCGGCTAGTCCCGTTGTATAATTCCCCGTATTGCCGAACTAGTTTCAGAAACCACAAACGGAATCCTTGTCTCAATTCTCATTGTTAACCAGTCCCTCTTTCATCCACCTGCTTGTTTTCCCAGATCCAACAAGACTAGGAACCCACTCCAGTATCACCCGGTGTTCCTTTTTCTCCTGATACTATCTAATACCCTAGTGCAAGGTGATGCTTACATTGTGGCT
>WNWK01016230.1:0-45502 GCA_009830355.1 Cherax destructor | reverse complement strand
GACAAGTGTGACCATGGTGTAATAGCACACAAAATGTGTGATAAAGGAATAACAGGAAAAGTTGGTAAATGGATCTATAATTTCCTAACAAGTAGAACACAAAGAGTAGTAGTCAACAGAGTAAAGTCTGAGGCGGCTACAGTGAAAAGCTCTGTTCCACAAGGCACAGTACTTGCTCCCATCCTGTTCCTCATCCTCATATCGGACATAGACAGGGATATAAGCCACAGTGCCGTGTCTTCCTTTGCAGATGACACCCGAATCTGTATGACAGTGTCCAGCATTGAAGACACTGCAAGACTCCAAGCAGACATCAACCAAATCTTTAAATGGGCTGCAGAAAACAATATGAAGTTCAATGATGAGAAATTTCAATTACTCAGATATGGAAAACGTGAGGAAATTAAAATCTCATCGGAGTACAAAACAAATTCCAACCACACAATAGAGCGAAAAACTAATGTCAAAGACCTGGGAGTGATCATGTCAGAGGATCTCACCTTCAAGGACCATAACACAGTAGCAATCGCATCTGCTAGAAAAATGACAGGATGGATAATGAGAACCTTCAAAACCAGGGATGCAAAGCCCATGTTGACACTTTTCAGGTCGCTTGTTCTATCTAGGTTGGAATATTGCTGCACACTAACTGCACCTTTCAAGGCAGGTGAAATTGCTGACCTAGAAAATGTGCAGAGAACCTTCACGGCACCCATAACTGCGATAAACCACCTCAATTACTGGGAACGCATGAAGTTCCTAAACCTGTACTCCCTAGAATGCAGGCGGGAGAGATACATTATTATATACACGTGGAAAATTCTCGAGGGATTAGTACCAAACTTGCACATGAGAGTCACTCCCTACGAAAGCAAAAGACTCGGCAGGCGATGTAACATCCCCCCAATGGACTGCGTGCGGCCTGCAGTAACAGCCTGGTTGATCAGGCTCTGATCCAGCATGAGGCCTGGTCACAGACCGGGCCACTGGGGCATTGACCCCTGGAACTCACTCCAGGTATACAGTATACAAAATATGAAATAACTTTAAAACACTTGAAATTTTGGAAAGTTTCCAGACATAATGGTGAGACGTGGTGCTCATGGAGAATGTAAACAAACCAGGTGGGTGTGGTGACCATATTAGAAAGTCAGGTGGGGGGAGCTGTATAGCAAGTTTTGGTCATATAAATTGAAATGTCCATATTATCGGAACGCCGCAATGGTAATACACTGTAAAGCAGGGCCCTACTGTATATAAAAAATATTACAAAATATAATGAAAAACATAACTGAATACATGCATGCTATAAGGTATAAAGACAAAATGTAATTGTGATAAAGTAACTTATAATACTATTTAAAGGTGTTCCTTACACTTATGAAATAGGTTGTTACCATTGGTAAACTAGTAATTGTAAATAGTCAGAGGTAGTGCAAATTCTTGGTAGTTGGAGAATATTGAATGATAAATAATACTCTGATAACAATGAAAAATTAAATTTTTAAACGTTACTAATGAATACAAAACTATACAAATAAAAAAAAAATTTAAATAAAGGAGTTAACTGCATGTATAAGATAGATTATTACCAATAGTAGCTAATAAATACAGTCATCCCTCGGTTTTCGATTTTAATCCGTTCCAGATGGATCGGCTAAAACCAAAATCGGCGAAAACCAAAACTATTTTCCCCATAAGAAATAATGGAAATTCAATTAATCCGTTCCAGAAACCCAGAAGTTTGGAAAAAAAAAAATGGGGGGGGCCTTAAAGATAGATTTACATGCACAAATGAATGAACTGAATGTGGCACTTACCTTTATTGAAGACTGATGTTGCTGGATGGGAGAGAGGAAGAGGGAGAGAGAAGAGACCCTAATTTTGGAAGGGAATCCTCCTCCATAAGGACTCTAGGTACCAAGTCCTTATCCGGGGTCACTTCCCTGCATGCCTGCTACACTACCTCCCTGCCTGCTACACTCCCTCCCTGCCTGCTACACTCCCTCCGTGCCTGCTACACTCCCTCCATGCCTGCTACACTCCCTCCCTGCCTGCTACACTCCCTGCATACATGCTACACTCCCTACATACATGCTACACTCCCTGCATACCTGCTACACTCCCTGCATACCTGTTACACTCCCTGCATACATGCTACACTCCCTGCATACATGCTACACTCCCTGCATACCTGTTACACTCCCTGCATACATGCTACACTCCCTGCATACCTGTTACACTCCCTGCATACATGCTACACTCCCTGCATACCTGTTACACTCCCTGCATACATGCTACACTCCCTAAATACATGCTACACTCCCTGCATACCTGCTACACTCCCTGCATACCTGTTACACTCCCTGCATACATACTACACTCCCTGCATACCTGTTACACTCCCTGCATACATGCTACACTCCCTGCATACATGCTACACTCCCTGCATACATGCTACACTCCCTGCATACCTGCTACACTCCCTGCATGCATGCTACACTCCCTGCATACATGCTACACTCCCTGAATACATGCTACACTCCCTGCATACATGCTACACTCCCTGCATACCTGCTACACTCCCTGCATGCATGCTACACTCCCTGCATGCATGCTACACTCCCTGCATGCATGCTACACTCCCTGCATGCCTGCTACACTCTTAAACTCCATCGTGTTTCTCACTTTCACTATCATATTTTTCTATTATTTCTTTCTTCATTTCTACAGTGTTCCTCACTTTCTTTACCAAAGAAGTGGCACTAGGAGCTTTCTTTGGGCCCATGGTAGCTTATTTAGTAGTCACACACAATAATCAAGGCCCAAAAACAATGAATTGTTAATAAATGTTTTGTATAAACTCCTGGGGTGATGTTCACTCAAGCGTAAACAATGCTAGACTGCGTGACAATGTGCGTGGGAGGTGTGTGGGTGGCGGGCCTACGGCCTTTGTATGTGCGCGGCACTGGTGGACAGGTCCCATATGGTCGGCGAAAACTAAGACAAATTTTCCCTGAAAAAAGCCGGCGAAAACCAAAATCGGCGAAAACTGGGACAAGCGAAAACCAAGGGATGACTGTATAAGTAACGTTAGGTAGTACAAATTTTCTTTACAAATTATCCCAAATTACAGTGGAACTCCGGATTTCGTACGCACTGAATATCGTACGTTTTGGATTTAGACCACTTTTTGGAGCGAAATTTTGGTCTGGATTTTGTACCTCCACCCGGAAATTGTACGTATCAGACCCATCCGCCCGCCCGGGACGCCGCCACTCATGCGTATCTGTCTCAGTCTGGTTCTGTCACTGGTCGAGTGAGCATTACTTTGCATGTTCATCTAATAATCCATTGTTTTTTGTGCTTAACTATTGAGTACGACTGTGAAATAAGCCACCATGGGCCCAAAGAAAGTTCTTAGTGCCAGCCCTTTGGTAAAGAAGGTGAGAAACATGATAGGGGAGAAGGTGCCTTCTTCACTGATTAAGGACATTTGTGGAAAGTGGAATGAGGTTCAAACTTTTGTGGAAAAATATCACTTTGACCAAGCTGATACAAGCCGTATCTGCAACATGTTCAGTGACAATTCCTTGTCCCATTTTAGGCAAATCTCAAAGAGATGTCAGAAACAGAGCTCTCTGGACAGATTTTTAGTGTGACAGGGGTCCAGTGCCAGTAAAAGACAAAGAAGGGAAGTAACCCCGGATAGGGCTTTGATACCTGAAGTCCTTATGGAGGGGGATTTCCCTTCCAAACAATAAGCTCTCCTCTCTCTCCCCTCCTCACCTTCTTCCATATGCCAACAAGAGTCTTCAATTAAGGTATGTAATAGTGATTAAAATGTTCATTTATCCATTTCATTAGTGCTTTATATTTATTTCTCATTGTTTTCTGTATGTAAAACTATAGTTATTCTTTAAAAAATGTATTTTTTGTTAATATTTTTGGGTGTCTGGAACAGATTAATTGTATTAACATTATTTCTTATGGGAAATATTACTTTGGTTTTCGTACATTTTGGATTTAGACCGACCTTCTGAAATGAATTAAGTACAAAATCCGGGGTTCCACTGTATTAATCTTTATTCAAAACTGTTTCTTATTCTAAGCAGAATTTGCTAATAGACTCACCTATTCACTCTAATCTACATAGCTCTTAAAATTAAATCCTCAGTACGTATCTCCATTTGTCTTTCCAGCTGGTCATTCAATATTAAACTACTGTATATAATACCATGATACTACAGTATATAATGCTATATAAAAATTACAGCTACTTTTTTTTTAGGCTCGGATCCCACAAATGTGCTAGGACTAACACCACGAGAGGTACGCCTGGCAGAGCGGGTACGGGAAATGGAGCAGCAGAACCAGTTGTTAAGGAGGCAGCTGAGCATCTCCCAAAATCAACTGATACAAGCTTGGGGAGCTGAAGGGGAGGAGAACACGGACAAGCTGGGGGATGGCACAGGCAATGGAGAACAAGGTGCTAATAAGTGCAAAGACAAGGTTAGAGAAACACAGTTTTGTAAATATACTAGGACTAGAACTTATAAAGTTAATTCATTCCTGAAAATTGTTTTTAACCTATATTTCCATAGACACCCATGTGATAATAGATGCATTTCCAAGCTATGATATTCCATATCTAATATTTTCTTCTTTTTAACCAAGACTATTTACCCAATATTTTACATTTGGTATAGTTCCTTATCACTTATATACTATATACTAATAAACATTGTTTAATTAATGTATACATGGAAAAATGGACTAGAGCTGCAGTACAGCATACAATACAGTTCAGATGTGTAGGACAGACAGCAGCTGGACTGTCCCAGAGAAGGAGGGAAAAATGAAGGAGTAGGGGAAAGGAGAGAGACATAGGGAGACGTGGGGATTGGAGGTTGTATGTAGTGTGGAAAGGTAGTGGTGAATAAGATAGTGTAATGTAAGTTATGGTGTGAGCTGCTGTTCTGCACCTCACCCACTGAACATATGCAGTACCAAGAGCAGCCAGCAGCAGTTATCACAGCCCAGCCAAACAACATAGGTAATTATTTAATCACCAGTTCTTAACCAGTATCTACTAAAAAAAAACTTCACACGTGCATAAAAAAGAATATGCAGTATTCAAAATACCAATGCATTTGGTAAAAAACTATCCAGGAAAAAATAATGCTCTATTTATAATTCAACCTTAAGAAAAGAGAAGAGTAAATGTTAAATCTGGAGTTCTTGACTAATCCCTTCTGAACAAATATAAGCTCTCTACACATGCACAAAATGAACATTCACAAAGGATTAAGGCATTTGGTAGAAACAACAGAGAAAAAAATATAAAATAATTTCTTTGAGTTTTTACAGTGCAGATCAGAGTTCTAATATCCTAAATGTAGTACATTGTATGTTGAGGCCTTACTGTAATTAATTTACCCTTTTTGTCTTCATATATTTTTTATTTGGATTTTCTCTCTATCTTTTTTTCATTAATTCAAACTGCATAACTTTGTGTGCATTTAGCAAACAACTCACTAACTCATATTAAATTGTTCAGTATTATTCTTACACAGTTTTTTAGTTCATAGCCTCAAATAAGTGCTTTTCTCAGTGATGTTATAGTAACGGAGTTTGTAAAAATGACACTCAATAAGACTCCGCTTAATGATGTCCCAGTGTTACAATATACCTTGTCTTTTCACAGGAATTGGGTGTGCCAAAATGTGAGGTGCTTCAAATAGCCATAGTGTGTGCAGGATACAATTCTTCACGATCAGTAGTGACACTCTTCAAGTCTCTCTTGTTCTATCGTCGTAATCCACTTCACTTCCATATGATTGCTGATGCCAAAGCTCAGGTTGTCTTGCATACGCTTTTTTCATCATGGAATGTTCCTCACGGTAATTTTTTTTTTCTGGTCTGGTTTAACTGTATTTCATGCAGTATTAAAGAGTTTGTGTAGATTCTTTCAGTAAAAATAGAATCTCAAAAAGTCAAACTTTCTGTCACAAAATCTGCTTGTTTTAAAATAATGCCATGGCATGCCAGTGGCTCTCCTTGCATTACAGTTTTATAATTGTAACTACCAATAACTATGTATACTAGTAACTTGCAACGAAATAAAAAATATTATTATTAATGCAAATGTAATACTTTAGCAAAGTTTGATAACCTTAATTTTTGGGAAGACTTGACACAGCCATCACAGTCCTCTGTTTAATGTATAAAGATATGAAAAATGAAGAGTGAAAATCAATTACAAAAAGAATATGAATTCTTTAGTTTTCATTGAGGACAGCTAGGCATAATTCTGTCTCTGAGCCACCAATGTACATATACCATGCTCTCGGCATTTCCTCAAGTTACATGCTACATTATATGCTCTTACATTCTACATTATGTGCTCACACTCAAGAAGTTGCACAACTGACAATGATTTTGGCATATTAGACATGCTGTTGTATTGGGCTACGTGATGATGATACACAATTGTACCAAATATTGTATTCTAAATCAAGGGCCTCATCTGCCTCAAAGTTCAGCATATCTTTTATTTCAACTCCTCTTAAAGCTTAATTTTCCAGGATCAATTTGTGCTAGAGCTGTTGAGATACCATCTTAACTTTAGGAACGGGAAAGGGTGGGACACCATATTTGTTACTCTCAATGATCTGTGTTCTTGCAAAACACTGAAATAGTAGGGAAATTGGAAGTAAAATACCTGTATCAGTATGTAACAGTAAAACATGTAACAGTAGAATCCCTAAGGGACTGCAAGCAACAGAGGTTAAATTTTATAGAATGGGCAAGATAAATTAATAGAGATTGTTTGGCAGAATGAATATATTGAAGGTAAATGTGGTATTATGTAAAAAATGATTTGGCATAATGTAGATGTAGTGTTTACATAGCATAATTTATGCTTAGAGAAGAGACAGAAAATGTTTAAGTGAGAGTATACAGTATTTATGACTGTTCACGATTCATGATGTTCATGAGTGTACTGGGAATGTGAAAATGGAAGTGGAAAATATCTATTGTAAAAGAGAGATTTATAAATTGAATGTCCAAGGATTATAATATGCAGATCAGGTTTTGAATTATTTTAGTAACTGATAAAATTTTGTGCACAGTCTGTTACTTATTTGTTATATTCTTTGTTAATACTCCGTATGACATGCAGCATGTTAATGTATACTGTATGTTGTGGGTGAGTAAGCTATGTTAGCTAGGTAGATTCAATTCAGTAACATTAATACAGTATCTCATTCTTTACAGTTGAGGTGAGCTTTTATTTAACGGATAATTTAGCTGCCGATATCTCATGGGTTCCAAACAAGCATTACTCTGGAGTGTTTGGGCTCATGAAGCTTACTCTCAACAAAGCTCTTCCATCATCACTCAAGAAAGTTATTGTTTTAGATACAGATATTACAGTGGCTACAGACATTGCAGAACTGTGGAATCTATTTTCAAAATTTGGACCAAAACAGGTGAGGAGAGTTTGTTTCAGGAAAATTTACACAATTTCATACAGTCTTCTTGAATAAAATATGTTGGCATGTCATCAAATATGCATTCTAAATTTTACTTAAGGATTTTATTGGAAATGCCAGCTTGTTTCCAAGCATAATTTAAGAATGTTTCATTAGATTAACTTCAGATAGGTAGCATTTGTTTGTCCTATCATTTTGTTAAGTTTCCAGAGTCTGTAGCATATGCTACTTCCATTTGCATCGCATTCTATTTTTTTTAACACGCTGGCCATCTCCCACCGAGGTAGGGTGACCCAAAAAAGAAAGAAACACTTTCACCATCACTC
The DNA here is from genome assembly GCA_009830355.1 of Cherax destructor. Taxonomy (NCBI): domain Eukaryota; kingdom Metazoa; phylum Arthropoda; class Malacostraca; order Decapoda; family Parastacidae; genus Cherax; species Cherax destructor. The sequence continues at coordinate 37,677 of WNWK01016230.1, read as the reverse complement.
ACATATAATCACTGTCTTTGCAAAGGCACTCAGATATGACAGTTCAGATGTCACTCTAAACAGCAGATATCCCAAACCCCTCCTTTAACCCTTTGAGGGTCAAGAGGCCCTCTCCCAAACTTGTTCTCAGGGTCGAAAAATTTTCAGAAAAAAAAAAAAATATTTTTTCTTATGAAATGATAGAGAATCTTTTTCCGATCATAACGCCACCAAAATTATGAAATTTGATGGAAAACTAACGGAGTTATGCTCTCGCAAAATTAGTGGTATCGATGACATTTATGCATCGGCAATTTCGCCCACTTTGAGCCCTATTTTCGGCAAATTCCAATGTTTCAGTCTACTAAAATTATAGCTATTTCGCTAGAACTCTATTTCTTCTATCGATTGAGTACAAGAAACCGCCTATTTACCAATTGCAACTACCCAAAATAGTGGTCAGAAAATGGCAATTTGGCCAATTTCACACAAATTTCAAACGATGCCAATTTCAAAATAGGGTCCAGAATAAACAAGGCAGACATTCCTGCCACTAAAATAACATCTTCTCTGTTCATTAGCCACTTCTCCACACCCCTCTTACATTACTTTTGCTTTCCATTTTGAATTTTTATTCTCACAAAAAAATAGAAGATTTACTGTTATGTATACAACTGCATCATTGTAGAAACGGTATAAATAATATCAGTGCACTTGTGCAAGAATATTAAACATGCCATTTGATGTGTATTGGATGCATGGCGTGATTTGTTTACTCTTGAACATCGACAAAAATCAAACATTTTCGCTAATTTGCGCTCACTTTCAAGGTACTTGTCATCGTAAAACCAATCAAAATCATCACCCTGTCTGTAATATATCTTCCATTCTATCGAATGAGACCAAGAAAACCAGAATACAACCACAAATACCATACGAAAATACACCCGAAAGTCGCTGTTTTAAACCAAAAAAACGGTCAGTTGTTTTTTTTCTCATTATGCACTGCGTGCTTCAGGATTTTTTTTATACTGCGCACACTGACCACGCAGACCCATTCTTTCATATGTAGGCCTGCCATCTTTCTTCCACCAGATTTGAAGGCACTAGAATTTAGGCGTACAAGTACGTGACCGACCCTGGCTGCAATGACGTACTAGTACGGGACCGACCCTCAAAGGGTTAAAGTGTAGGCATTGTGCTTCCCACCTCCAGGACTGAAGTCTGGCTAACTGGTTTCTCTGAATCCCTTCACAAAATATTGGCCTGCTCACACTCCAACAGCTCATCAATTCCCAAAAACCATTTGTCTCCACTCACCCCTATCTAACAAGCTCACACATGCCTGCTGTATGCTCAGGCCCCTTGCACTCAAAACCTCATATACCCCCTCCCTCAATCCTTTCCTAGGATGACCCCTACCCCCCCTTTCCTTTACCTATTGTGTATATTTATCACTGCAAGATTACTGGCCTATGACTTTCACATACCTCTCCTACCCTTGTTGTCTGCACTGATCTCACCTCTTGTACACTATATATACTACATCTGTGGTTATTTCTTTAGGGCTGAATAAACCATTCATGATGAAATGTTTTCTCAAGATATCCTAACACTTCACAGTATTTTACATCAACTCGAACCAGAATAAATAAATGCATCAAATGATGTTACATAGAAGTTATTGTTTTGAGGAAAAAAAATAATGACAGTAATTTGTAGTAATGGTCCTGGAAATTCTGACATGAGCTATGAACCATTGACCAAGCTGATGTACAAATGTTGAATGACCATCTTTTTCTGTTTTATTTTTTAAGGATGAATTTATTATCAATACAGTGGACCCTCGGTTAACGAATACCCCGGAAATCGTGCAATTATGTAAGTATAATTTTGTAAGTTCTTGTGGAAGTGTATTTTTGGGGGTCTGAAATAGACTAACCTACGTGAAATTTTTCCTTAAGGGAGTAAATTCGTTCGGTAATGGCACTTGAGCAGACTTCAGGAGTGAAGTTTTTACGAAACTCGGGGGTCCACTGTACATAGTTTATGTTGTAAATTGTATTTGCTTATAATGCTGTAACTGCAAGTTAGGGTTCATTTCCTTACAGCATTTCTCTGAATTCACAAGTAATTTATTTTTGCTTGGGACAGTATATTGGCCTGGTAGAAAATCAAAGTGACTGGTACTTGGGTAAGCTGTGGAAGTCTCATCGCCCTTGGCCGGCTCTTGGTCGAGGGTAAGTCTGTCTGTCTGTCTGTTGGTAAGGTTCATAGTGTTATATATACAAATGTTAAAGGAGTTACATATATTAATAATGAAGTTTAATAAACAGCCTGATGTGATTCTATTTAGGTACAATATTTTACTTGGTTTGTTCGTATGTCAACATTGTATAATTCTTGTGTTCTAATTTTTATTTTTCAAATAACCTTTTTTAAAATTTTAATAAAAAGAAATTCCCGTAGTTATAACACTGGTGTCATTCTCATTCGGTTGGATGTCATGAGGAGAAGTAACTGGTCTCAAAAGTGGAAACTAATAGCAGAAAGGGACTTGACAACACTCTTCTCCACCCAACTTGCTGATCAAGATATAATTAATGCTGTTATCAAGGTATAATCTTAGGTATATTTTACCATTATTGTATTCAGATAGAAGAATTTTTTCAGGAAATAGTGGAATACTTTCTAGTGTGTCTATCCTCATTACTATTTACGTTTCTAGATATTCATATTTCTTTAGGAAATACTACTACTACAGTGGTACCTCGGTATACATCCACTTTGGAATAAGTCCAACTTGGTATACGCCTGTTTGGACGTGAAAATTTTTGCTTGGTATACGACCTTTGTTTGGAATACGACTTGTGTGCTAGAACTTGTGTGGGTCAAAATGAGTCACGACACCGCGCGCTACCCTTGTTTACACTAAAGCACTATTCCAGAGGTGCTATGAAGTGACCTCTGACACAGAGTTAACCCTGAGAGAGTTGGAAAGATCACTTTACTATTGCTCATTGCATAACTCTCATTGACAAAGCCTGGCAGGAAGTTTCATACAGAACAATGAACTCTGCTTGGAGGAATTTGTGGCCAGAAGCAGTGGCTGAAAGGGACTTTGAGGGCTTTGAGGTTGTCTATAGTGGAGGATATTGTCTCTCTGGGCAGGTCCATGGGTCTGGATGTGAGTGATGGTGATGTGGAGGAGTTAGGGGAGGGGCACAGGGAAGAGCTGCTGGAACTTAAGAAGGAGGGGCACAAGACTAAGATGGATGCACTCTCTTCAGGCTCAGAAGAGGAGATAGAGGAAGCCCCTACTTCATTAATCAAGGAAATCTTTGCCAAATTGATGGACGTCAAAAACTTTGCAGAGAAGTACCACCCCAATAAAGCCCAAACAAGCCGTAATAGCATTGTCTGGAATGACCAGACATTGTCACATTTCCGAAACATCCTGAGGAGAAGGCAGAAGCAAAGTTCTTTGGACAGATTTTTAGTAAAAGTCAAACCTGGTGAGCTTCAACCAGGTCCAGATAGGAAAAAGAGACAGAAAAGAGAAGGGGACTCTCCTGCCAAGCAATAACATTTCCTCCTCCTCCCTTCTTAGCACTATCCTAGTAGGCACTCGACTCTTTTCAGCAAAGTAAAGTGAGGTTAAATTTGCATTTATTTCATCTAATTCTTTTGTATTTATGTATGTATTTTAGTATTAAGCAGTGTTTAAATTATTTTATACAACCCCATCAATGTATAATATGCCAATAACAATAAGATTTTTTTCATGGGAACAGATTAATCGTTTTCCCTATAGTATTTCTTATGGGAAAATTTGTTTGGTATACGTCCAAGGTCCTGGGATGGATTAAGGACGTATACTGAGCTACCACTGTATGTATATTGATTTTTTGTATTCTTTGTTAATATTCTTTTATGTTTAACTTGCATTTCCCAGTTGAACTAATAATAAAAAAATATTAGTATGGTACAGTATATTAACTTTTTAAACAGATTTAGCATGAAATTTCTTAAAAGATATGCACTTTCATATTGCCACATATTTCCATCTTTTTCAGTGGGTTTGTAATTCTTTTTTCTGTGCAGAACTTAAAGAAATACAGTATCAATAAGTTTCACATAACTCTTGTTTTCCATGTACTTACAAACAAAATGCCTTGGAAGATGTTACTTTATTATTTAAAACTGTACTTTAAATTGAATTTGGATAATGGTGTCATTGATGCCAGTTAAATAAAAAGATGACTAGAGAAGGTTATATAAGGGTTTCTTTCTGGTAATTAAAACCCTATTGAAAACCTACATAATCAAACATCTCCTGCTTGAATAACTGTATATAAAGGATAAAGAATCTAACACACAGTGGGAGTTGTCACAGTTGCTCTCTGCTGATGACACTCTGCTTTTGTGAGATTCTGAAGAGCAGTTGCAGAGATTGGTGGACGAGTTTGGTAGGGTATGTAAAAGAAGAAAATTAAAAGTGAATATAGGAAAGAGTAAAGCGATGAGGATAACAAAAAAATTAGGTAACGAAAGATTGGATATCAGATTGGAGGGAGAGATTATGGAGGAGGTGAATGTATTCAGATATTTAGGAGTGGATGTGTCAGTAGATGGGTCTGTGAAAGATGAGGTGAATTATAGAATTGACTGAGGAATCTGTGGAGACAAAGAACTTTGTCCACAGAAGCAAAGAGGGGAATGTATGAGAGTATAGTTATACCAACGCTCTTATATGAATGTGAAGCATGGGTGGTGAATGTTGCAACAAGGCTGGAGGCAGTGGAGATGTCGTGTCTGAGGGCAATGTGTGGTGTAAATATAATGCAGAGAATTCATAGTTTGGAAATTAGGAATGAATGATGATGAGAGTTTTTCTTTTTTGGGAAATGGACGATGTGTTAATAATAATAAAATAAAAAAGGCATTAAGTTTTTTTTTTTTTTTTTAACACATCGGCCGTTTCCCACCGAGACGGTGACCCAAAAAGAAAGAAAAATACTTTCATCATCATTCAACACTTTCACCATCACTCATACATATAGAGTGAAAAACATATGCTTTGGTAGCAGGGAAAATATAGGATAGTGGGAAAATGGAAATTAGATAGTAAAGTTCAATATTTTTTAGGGGTACAATATAGTGGAATGTGAGCAAAGCAGCAGTTATGAAGGGATTCAGGGAAAACTGGTTAGTCGGACTTGAGTCATGGAGCACATAAGGAGGGGTGAGAATGTTGCAGTTTTGAAGGTCATCTGAATTGTGATGTCAGCACACTTCTGGCAAGATAGCAGTTAAATAAATGGTGGTGAACTTCTTTCCTCTTTGCTTTTTAGTCACCCTACATTGGTGGAAGATAGCCAGTATTAAATAAAAATATAATGGAACTTATTATTAATATTGTAACATGGCTGATGATATTTTGATAAATGTAATAATTTACATATCTGTTTTTAGCAACATCCTGAGATTGTGTACAACCTTCCATGTCAGTGGAATGTGCAGCTATCGGATAACACTCGCTCAGAATTATGCTACTTAGAAGTAATGGACTTAAAGGTACAGTATGTTTATAATTTGTTATTTAATGATGGACTTCAGTGTTACTTCATATGATATTACTGTGATTAGTTTGCCATATGATGTGCTTCCCACCATATTTTCACATCTGAGGAAGAGTTGGCAGGGTAATAAGCTCTATTGAACTTGATGAAGTTTAACCCTTTCAGGGTCCAAGGGGGGTCTCCGAAACTCGTTCTCAAGGTTCAAGAATTTAAAAAAAAAAAAAAAAAAAAATTCTTATGAAATGATAGAGAATCTTTTTCCGATCATAACGCCACAAAAATTATAAAATTTGATCAAAAACTAACGGAATTATGTTTTTGCGAAGTTAGCGGTAGCCATGACACTTACGCATCGGCGATTTCGCCCACTTTGAGCCCTATTTTCGGCAAATTCCAATGTTTCAGTCAACTAAAATTATAGCTATTTCGCTAGAACTCCATTTCTTCTATCGATTGAGTACAAGAAACTGCCTATTTACCAATTACAACTACCCAAAATAGTGGTCAGAAAATGGCAATTTGGCCAATTTCACACAAATTTCAAACGATGCCAATTTCAAAATAGGGTCCAGAATAAACAAGGCAGACATTCCTGGCACTAAAATAACGTCTTCTCTGTTCATTAGTCACGTTTCCAGGCCCCTCTTACATTACTTTTGCTTTTCATTTTGAATTTTTATTCTCACAAAAAAATAGAAGATTTACTGTTATGTATACAACTGCATCATTGTAAAAATGGTATAAATGATATTAGAGCACTTGTGCATGAATATTAGACATGCCAGTTGATGTGTATTGGATGCATGGTGTGATTTGTTTACTCTTGAACATCGTCAAAAATCGAACATTTTCGCTACTTTGAGCTCAATTTCAAGGTACTTGTCGTTGTCAAACCAATGAAAATCATCTCTATTTCTGTAATATATCTTCCAATCTATCAAATGAGACCAAGAAAACGAGAATACATCAATAAATACCATACGAAAATAGACTGCAAATTCGCTGTTTTAAACCAAAAACACGGTCAGAGTTTTTTTTCCCTCATTATGCACTGTGTGGTGCAGGAATTTTTTTTTACTGCGCACACTGACCGCACAGACCCATTCTATCACATCTAGGCCTAACAGCCTGTTTCTGCTTGATTTGAGGGCGCTAGAATTTAGGCGTACTAGTACGTCAATAACCCTGAAAGGGTTAATATTTGGTTATGCTTCAGTTAATTATCTGTTTTCTCTCAGCTGTTTGCTTGATATGGGAGAATGATTCAAGGTGACTTATGGAAAAAACATTTACTACATTCTGTTTTGCTTTAACGTTTAATTAGTATAAATATTTTGTTTTCTACCTATAATTGTTTTACATGATAGTAGGATTGCTGGTGTCTTTTTTTCTGTCTCATAAATACGTGGGATAAAAGGTATATCTTGCTACTTCTACTTACACTTAGGTCACACTACGTATGCATGTACATGCTTATATATTTATACACCCATTTGGGTTTTCTTCTATTTTCTTAATAGTTCTTGTTCTTCTTTAGTTCCTCTAACCTCCATGGGAAAATGGAAAAGAATTCTTCCTCTGTAAGCCATCCATGTTGTAAGAGATGACTAAAATGTTAGTAACCCTTTTCCCTGTATAAATTACTAAATTTAAAATGAAAAACTTTTGTTTTTCTTTTTACGTCACCATGCCTTAGTGGAATATGGCTGGCTCATTAAAAAAAAAAATTGTTTTATCAGATTTTTACCAAATGCATTGTTATTGTATGTACAGTATGTTTCTTTTATCTAGGTAGTAGGCTGGTAGACAGCAACATCCCCAGGAAGATCCCACCAAGGCAGGGTGACCCAAAAAGAAAGAAAAACCCAAAAAGCAAGAAAAAATTACATCATCATTCAACACTTTCACCTTCACTCATACATAATCACTGTCTTTGCAGAGGCGCTCATATACAACAGTTTAGATGTCCCTCCGAACTGCTAGTATCCCAGACCCCTCCTTTAAAGTGCAGGCATTGTACTTCCTGTTTCCAGGACTCAAGTCCGGCTAACCAGTTTTCCTGAATCCCTTCACAAAATATTACTTTGCTCACACTCTAACAGCTTGTCAGGTCCCAAAAACCATTTGTCTCCATTCACTCCTATCTAACACACTCACGCACTCTTCCTGGAAGTCCAAGCCCCTCGCCTACAAAACCTCCTTTACCCTTCCCTCCAAGCTTTTTGAGGACGACCCCTACCCTGCCTTCCTTCTCCTACAGATTTATACCCTCTCCATGTCATTTTCTTTGTTCCATTCTCTCTAAATGACCAAACCACCTCAACAACCCCTCTTCAGCCCTCTGACAAATACTTTTAGTAACTCCACACCTCCTAATTTCCACACTACAAATTCTCTGCATAATATTACATTTACACCACACATTGAACTTAGACACAACATCTCCACTGCCTCCAGCCTCCTCCTCACTGCAGCATTTACAACATATGCTTTACACCCATATAAGTGTTGGTACCACTATACTCTCATACATTCCCTTCTTTGCCTCCATGGATAACGTTTTTTTGTCTGCACAGATACCTCAATGCACCACTCACCTTTTTTCCTTCATCAATTCTATGGTTAACCTCATCCTTCATAAACCCATCCGCTGATAAGTCAACTCCCAAATATCTGAAAGCATTCACTTCTTCCATACTCCCTCTCTCCAATGTGATATCCAATTTTTCTTTATCTAAATCGTTTGATACCCTCATTACCTTACTCTTATTTTTGTTCACTTTCAACTTTTTACCTTTACACATCCTCCCAAACTCGTCCACTAACCTTTGCAACTTTTCTTTAGAATCTCCTATAAGTACAGTATCATCAGCAAAAAGTAACTGTGTCAACTCCCATTTTGTACTTGATTCCCCATAATTTAATCCCACTCCTCTCCCCAACACCCTAGCATTTACTTCATTTACAACCCCATCTATAAATATATTAAACAACCATGGTGACATCACACATCCCTGTCTAAGACCTACTTTTACTGGGAAGTAATCTCCCTCTCTCCTTCACACCCTAACCTGAGCCTCACTATCTTCATAAAAACTCTACAGCATTCAGTAACTTACTACCTATTCCATACACTTGCAACATCTGCCACGTTGCTCCCCTATCCACTCTATCATATGCCTTTTCTAAATCCATAAATGCAATGAAAACTTCATTACCTTTATCTAAATACTGTTCACATATATGCTTCAATGTAAACAATTAATCTACACGTCCCCTACCCACTCTAAAACCTCCTTGCTCATCTGCGATCCTACCCTCTGTCTTACCTCTAATTCTTTCAATAATAACCCTACCGTACACTTTACCTGGTATACTCAGTAAACTACTTCTTTCAACAAATCGGCCGTTTCCCACCGAGGCAGGGTGGCCCAAAATGAAAAACAAAAGTTTCTCTTTTCAACTTTAGTAACTTTAGGAGAAGGGGTTACTAGCCCCTTGCTCCCAGCATTTTAGTCGACTCTTACGACACGCATGGCTTACGGAAGAAGAATTCTGTTCCACTTCCCCAAAGAGATAAGAGGAAATAACAACAAGAACTAGTAAGAAAATAGAAGAAAACCCCAGAGGGGTGTGTATATATATATATATATATATATGCTTGTACATGCATGTGTAGTGTGACCTAAGTGTAAGTAGAAGTAACAAGACATACCTGAAATCTTGCATATTTATGAGACAGAAAAAAGACACCAGCAATCCTACCATCATGTAAAACAATTACAGGCTTTCGTTTTACACTCGCTTGGCAGGACGGTAGTACCTCCCTGGGCGGTTGCTGCCTACCAACCTACTACCGTAACTCAGTAAACTTATTCCCCTATAATTTTTACAATCTCTTTTTGTCTCCCTTCCCTTTATATAAAGGAACTATAACGCTCTCTGCCAATCCTTAGGTACCTTCCCCTTTTTCATACATTTATTAAACAAAAATACCAACCACTCCAACACAATATCTTCCCCAGCTTTTAACATTTCTGTCATGATCCCATCAGTTCCTGCTGCTTTACCCCCTTTCATTCTATGTAATGCCTCACACACCTCCCCCACACTCACATCCTAAGTACATATATAATGTTAATGAGGGACTCTTGATCCAAGGAATTGGACCTGTCCTCCCTTCACTACCAGTACCTCCTATTCCCCAGACACTATATGCTCTATGGGTTATGTTTGAGAGCAATGTGTGGAGTGAATATCATGCAGAGAATTCAAAGTGTAAAACTTAAAAGGCAATGTAGGGTGGCCAATGTATAATTCAGAGAAATGAAGTGGGGTTGTTGAGGTGGTATGGGCATTTAGAGAGGATGGACAGGGATAGAGTGATGAAGAAAAAAAAAAAAAAAAAACATACCTGAAATCTTGCATATTTATGAGACAGAAAAAAGACACCAGCAATCCTACCATCATGTAAAACAATTACAGGCTTTCAAAGGTTACAATGTGTGTTTACATTTCATAATTTGATTGGTACAAAGGAAGCCGCTATTTTGCCGAGGCATTTCAGGCAGACTTAACCTAATACTTAAAGACTATATATATCTGGGGTGGAAGGTAAAAGGGGAAGGGGTTGTCTCTTAAATGGTTAGAGGGAGGGGGTACAAGAGTTTTAGGGTCTTGAGCATCCAATAGGCTTGTGTGAGTGTATTAAACAAGAGTGAATGGAGACTAGCGTTTTTTTATGGATGTGCTGTTGTAGTGTGAGTAGGGTAAATTTTACAAAGGAATTCAGGGAAAACTGGTTAGCCAGACTTGAGTCCTGGAGTTGGGAAGGGCAGTTCCTGCACTCTGAAGGAGGAGTGGGGATGCTGCAGTTGGAGAGGTTGTCTGATTGTGATGTCATAACACTTCTGGAAAGATCAGTTAAGTTAATATTGGTGAATGTGCTTTTTTCTTTGGGTCACCCTGCCTTGGTGGGAGATGGCCGTTGAGTTAAAAAACACAATAATAACAGTTATAATATACAGTGGACCCCTGAGTTTCGACCACCTCAAAACTCGAACAATTATGTAAATGTAATATTGTAAGTGCTTTTGTAAGTGTATTTTTGGGGGTCTGAAACGGACTAACCTACTTTACATTATTCCTTATGGGAACAAATTCGTTCAGTAATGGCACTTGAACAGCCTTCTGGAATAAATTATGGCTGAAACTCGGGGGTCCACTGTACTTTACTGATACAGTAGTTTATGTTGTAAATATTAAAAAGACTTCAACAATAGGATTTGAGACCTGTTGATTTACAAGTTTAACCATTTCAGGGTTGGTTCCGTACATGTACGGCTTAACAACCAGTGTCGGTCCCATACTTATACGTACGCCAAAATTCTAGTGCCTTCAAATCTGGTGGAAGAAAGCTGGTAGGCCTACATATGAAAGAATGGGTCTGCATGGTCAGTGTGCACAGTATAAAAAAAATCCTGCAGCAAGCAGTGCATAATGAGAAAAAAAAAACTGCGACCGAGTTTTTTGTTTAAAACAGCGACTTTGCAGTGTATTTTTGTATGGTATTTATGGTTGTATTCTCGTTTTCTTGGTCTTATTTGATAGAATGGAAGATATATTACAGAAACAGAGATGATTTTGATTGGTTTCACAATGAAAGGTACCTTGAAATTGAGCTCAAAGTAGCAGAAATGTTCGATTTTTGCCGATGTTCAAGAGTAAACAAATCACGCCACCCGTCCAATACACGTCAACTGGTAAGTCTAATATTCTTTCACAAGTGCCCTGATATTATTTATACCTTTTTTACAATAATGCAGTAGTCTGCATAACAGTAAATCTTCTATTTTTTTGTGAGAATAAAAATTCAAAATGGAAAGCAAGAGTAATATAAGAGGGGCCTGGAGACGTGACTAATGAACAGAGAAAATGTTATTTTAGTGCCAGGAATGTCTGTCTTGTTTATTCTGGACCCTATTTTGAAATTGAAATCTTTTGAAATTTATGTGAAATTGGCCAAATTGCCAATTTCTGACAACTTTATTGGATAGTTGAAATCAGTAAATGGGCGGTTTCTTGTACTCAGTCGATAGAACAAATGGAGTTCTAGCGAAATAGCTATGATTTTGGTCGACTGGAACAATAGAATTGGCCGAAAATAGGGCTCAAAGTGGGCGAAATCGCCAATGCGTAAATATCGCCAATATCGCTAACTTCACGAGAGCGTAATTTCGTAAGTTTTCCATCAGATTTCATACTTTTGGTGTCATTACCATCGGGAAAAGATTCTCTATCATTTCATAAGAAATTTTTTTTTTTTTTTTTTAATTTTTCGACCTTGAGAGTGAGTTAAGGATCAGGGATCCCAACCCTCAAAGGGTTAATATCAAATTGTTCATATCTATCTTTCTTTTTTCAGGCCATTCACTGGAACTCACCAAAGAAATTAAAGGTAAAGAATAAGCATGTAGAATTTTTTCGAAATTTGCACCTGACCTTTCTAGAATATGATGGCAATCTGCTTCGACGGGAACTTTTTGGCTGCAATAATTCTCGCTATATCACCTCATCTAATTCACTGTCACAGGTACGTTGGTGTAAAATATAAACATAAGAAAAATACTGATTATAAATTGCTTTCACAAATTTTTTTCATTATTATTCATTGTTAATATTCCAAGTAAAGATATAATATGCTTTTCATTGTTGTTAATATCCCAAATTGGGGTACATTATAATTTTGATTGTTGGTAATGTCCCAAGTAGGGATATTAGAATTTTGACATGTTAATTTTTTTTTTCTGGCTCTAGGTTCTTGATGATTTCTTGAGAATACTTTTTTTCATCAATCAAAAAACTTAAAGCTATCTGTACAGTGGTTATAATCTATGTATGAAGGACTGATAATGCCATGCTTAATGGTAGAGAAGGAGAGGGGGGGGAGGAAAGCTGTCAGCTACACAACACACATTGGTACAATAGGCTTTACCAGCCTCCCTCAACCAGCCTTCTTGCCTCTCAGTTACTTTTTATCTTTGGTATATGGTTGTTTGGTGAAGGTGTGGTGGGCTTCTATTTGTTTTTGATAATTTGATCAAGAAACTTATTTTTTTTTTAAATTACAATTCTTAGTGAGAGATATTCAGACTTATTAACCTTTCCTAAAATTAGAGTAAGGCTAATACAAAGGTGTGTCTTATATGATGGATTAGATTATGCTGCCTAGATGGCTAGTTTCTTGTTCACTTTGTTTCCTTCCTGTAAATGGTAGCACAATAACATATGGATACACAAAAGGGTTAAACAGGATTACATCTGTATTGTGTAGGATTACATCTGGATATATATTTACAATTCATGTTTCATTCATTATAAGAAATTTAGGATATGTTCTTAAAATATCTGGTATCTTATTTTCATTAATAAAATACCTTGACATATCACAAAGGTTATTATACTCTATAGATTCCTCACCCAGTGGACGATCATTACGATTGAGAATACAGTAAATCAATAAAATTATATATTTTTTCCATTTTGCAATATGCAGAACAACCATGATGTAAAATAGTGAAAATTTCCATTTTGTTCACAGTTAAATGAAGAAGATGAATGCTATGAGTTTCGTCGTGCTCGTCAGACTAATTACCGCACACACTTGTTCTTCCTCGACCATGAATATGATCCTACAACAGATGGTTATGATGTGACACTTGTTGCTACTCTCTCCATGGATCGTTTGCAAATGGTAGAACAGCTTCTAACACACTGGGATGGTAAGCAAAGTGGATATTACTTTGTATTATTGAGAAGTGAAATTTTGTACGTATTTACATAAACACTACTACAGTCATCTAAAAACTATGTAGGTCAGGACACATTTTCCAATAGATAATTTTTTAACAATAAACTGTCAAAACTATAGGAAAATTAAATAAAATTGTTAACTGGTTAGCCACCAGATTTGCTCAGGAAGTAATAATTCATAACATCATCTGTAATTGTTTTGGTAACAGTGTCAGGCTGTTTTAAGGAAATCTGTTCCATATAGATTGACCATATGATCACATACAGTGGACCCCCGGTTTTCGTAATTTATTCGTTCCAGAATGCTGTTCAAGTGCCATTACCAAACGAATTTATTCCCATAAGGAATAATGTAAATTAGACTAGTCCTTTTAGACCCTCAAAAATACACTTACAAAAACATTTACAAAAATACACTTACAAAAACATTTACAAAAATACACTTACATAATTGTTCGAGTTAGGAGCATAACGAACACCGGGGGTCCACTGTATTTCATAGTTTTACTGAAAAAATTCACAGCTAAACAAATACAGTAGGGCCCCACTTATACAGCAGATTAGGTTCCAGGCTACTGCTGGAAAGCAGACATCGCCGGAAAGCAGAACGCCATTTTTCCATTTATAAATGCATATAAATGCCAGACAGCAAGTTTACACTAACTTATATTAAGTTAGTAATAGAACTAGGCATTAAAAAACACAATAAAAAGTAAAATACATACACAGTACATTCATTACTTACCTTAAAATATTTGTAGTCTTAATGTAGGGCGAGAGGTGAGTAGTACTTATTTGTAGGAAATCAGGTGTAGGTAGCTCTGGCTCCCCATCCCAAACTTAATATACGATATTTATTATACTTACATAATTGTACGATTTCCGGGGTGTTCGTTACTCGGGGGTCCACTGTATTTATTTGTAGGAAGTCAGGTGTAGGTAGTCAGTAGATGTAGGTATGTACCCTTCAAGGAAGGTTCCTTGATGCTGGTGAGGGGCTCTTGATCTAGGGAATTGGATCTGTGCTCCAGTTCCCTGAATTAAACCTGAATACCTTCCACATCCCCCACAGGCGCTGTATAATCCTATGGGTTTAGCGCTTCCCCCTTGATTATAATAATACTAATAATAATAATAATCATAATGTAGGTATGTAGTCCTCCTGGGCTACATACCTACACCTACCTACATTTTTTTTTTTCAACAAGTCGGCCGTCTCCCACCGAGGCAGGGTGACCCAAAAAGAAAGAAAATCCCCAAAAAGAAAATACTTTCATCATCATTCAACACTTTCACCACTCTCATACATAATTACTGTCTTTGCAGAGGCGCTCAGATACGACAGCTGAGAATAGTCCCTCTCAGCTGTCACTATCCCAGACCCCTTCTTTAAAGTGCAGGCATTGTACTTCCCATTTCCAGGACTCAAGTCCAACTAAATCAATTAACTGGTTTCACTGAATCCCTTCACAAAATGTTACCCTGCTCACACTCCAACAGATCGTTATGTCCCAAAAACCATTCGTCTCCATTCACTCCTATCTAACACGCTCACACATGCTTGCTGGAAGTCCAAGCCCTTCGCCCACAATACCTCCTTTACCCCCTCCCTCCAACCTTTTCTAGGACGACCCCTACCCAGCCTTCCTTCCCCTACAGATTTACACGCTCTCCAAGTCATTCTATTTTGATCCATTCTCTCTAAATGACCAAACCACCTCAACAACCCCTCTTCAGCCCTCTGACAAATACTTTTAGTAACTCCACACCTTCTCCTAATTTCCAAATTCCGAACTTTCTGCATAATATTTACACCACACATTGCCCTTAGACAGGACATCTCCACTGCCTCCAACCTCCTCCTCGCTGCAGCATTTGCAACCCATGCTTCACACCCATATAAGAGTGTTGGTACCACTATACTTTCGTACATTCCCTTCTTTGCCTCCATGGATAACGTTTTTTGTCTCCACAGATACCTCAACGCACCACTCACCTTTTTCCTTCATCAATTCTATGGTTAACCTCATCCTTCATAAACCCATCCGCTGACACGTCAACTCCCAAATATCTGAAAACATTTACTTCTTCCATAATCCCTCTCTCCAATGTGATATCCAATTTTTCTTTATTTAAATTGTTTGATACCCTCATCACCTTACTCTTATCTATGTTCACTTTCAACTTTCTACCTTTACACACTCTCTCAAACTCGTCCACTAACCTTTGCAACTTTTCTTTAGAATCTCCCATAAGCACAGTATCATCAGCAAAAAGTAACTGTGTCAACTCCCATTTTGCATTTAATTCCCCATAATTTAATCCCACCCCTCGCCCCAACATTCTAGCATTTACTTCTTTTACAACCTCATCTATAAATATATTAAACAACCATGGTGACATTGCACATCCCTGTCTAAGACCTACTTTTACCGGGAAGTAATCTCCCTCTCTCCTACACACCCTAACCTGAGCCTCACTATCCTTATAAAAACTCTTTACAGCCTTCAGTAACTTACTACCTATTCCATACACTTGCAACATTTGCCACATTGCTCCCCTATCCACTCTATCATATGCCTTTTCTAAATCCATAAATGCAATGAAAACTTCTCTACCTTTATCTAAATACTGTTCACATATATGCTTCACTGTAAACACTTGATCTACACATCCCCTACCCACTCTAAAGCCTCCTTGCTCATCTGCAATCCTACTCTCTGTCTTACCTCTAATTCTTTCAATAATAACCCTGCCATACACTTTACCTTGTATACTCAGTAAACTTATTCCCCTATAATTTTTACACTCTCTTTTATCCCCCTTCCCTTTATATAAAGGAACTATACATGCTCTCTGCCAATCCCTAGGTACCTTCCCCTCTTTCATACATTTATTAAACAAAAATACCAACCACTCCAGCACTATATCCCCCCCTGCTTTTAACATTTCTGTCATGATCCCGTCAGTTGCAGCTGCTTTACCCCCTTTCATTCTACATAATGCCTCACGCACCTCTCCCACACTCACATCCTGCTCTTCTTCACTCCTAAACTATGTTCATTTCTGTCATGATCCCGTCAGTTCCAGCTGCTTTACCCCCTTTCATTCTACATAATGCCTCACGCACCTCTCCCACACTCACATCCTGCTCTTCTTCACTCCTAAACTATGTTGTACCTCCCTGGCCAGTACATGAAATTACCGCCTCCCTTTTTTCATCGACATTTAAAAGTTTCTCAAAATATTCCCGCCATCTACCCAATACCTCCAGCTCCCCATCTACTAACTCCCCTACTCTGTTTTTAACTGACAAATCCATTCGTTCCGTAGGCTTTCTTACCTTGTTTATCTTGCTCCAAATTTTTTTCTTGTTTTCAGCAAAATTTCTTGACAGAGCCTCTCCCATTCTTTCATCCGCTCTTCTTTTGCACTCTCTCACCACTCTCTTCACCTTTCTTTTACTCTCCATATACTCTGATTTTCTATTAACACTTCTGTTTTGTAAAAACCTCTCATAAGCTAATTTTTCTCTTTTATCACACCCTTTACTTCTTCATTCCACCACTCACTCCTCTTTCCTCCTGCACCCACCCTCCTATAGCCACAAACTTCTGCCCCACATTCTAATACTGCATTTTTAAAACTATCCCAACTCTCTTCAACCCCCCCACTACTCATACTTGCACTAGCCTACCTTTCTGCCAATAGTTGCTTATATCTCACCCTAACTTCCTCCTCCCTTAGTTTATACACTTTTACCTCTCTCTTACTTGCTGTTGCCATTTTCTTTTTGTCACCAAATAATGATCCGACATATCCGTTGCCCCTCTATAAACATGTACATCCTGAAGCCTACCCATCAACCTTTTATCCACCAATACATAATCCAACAAACTACTTTCCTTACGTGCTATATCATACCTTGTATATTTATTTATCCTCTTTTTCATAAAATATGTATTACTTATTACCAAACCTCTTTCTACACATAGCTCAATTAATGGTTCCCCATTTACATTTACCCCTGGCACCCCAAATTTACCTACTACTCCCTCCACAACATTTTTACCCACTTTAGCATTAAGATCCCCAACCACAATTACTCTCTCACTTGATTCAAAACTCCCCACACACTCACTCAACATTTCCCAAAATCTCTCTCTCTCCTATACACTTCTCTCTTCTCCAGGTGCATAAACACTTACTATAACCCACTTTTCACATCCAACCTTTATTTTACTCCACATAATCCTTGAATTTATACATTTATATTCCCTCTTACCTGCCATAACTGATTATTCAACATTATTGCCACTCCTTCTTTAGCTCTAACTCTATTTGAAACCCCTGACCTAATCCCATTTATTTCTCCCACTGAAACTCTCCTACCCCTTCAGCTTTGTCTCACTTAAAGCCAGGACATCCAGCTTCTTTTCATTCATAACATCTACAATCATCTCTTTCTTATCATTCACACAACATCCACGCACATTCAAACATCCCACTTTGACGGTTTTCTTCTTTTTCTTTTTAGTAAGCTATACAGGAAAAGGGGTTACTAGCCCATTGTTCCCAGCATTTTAGTTGACTTTTACAACACGCATGGCTTGCGGAGGAAAGATTCTTATTCCACTTCCCCATGGATATGAAAGGAAAAACAATAAGAACAAGAACTATTAAGATAAAATCAAAGAAAACTCAGATGAGTGTGTATACATAAACGTGTACATGTTTGCGTAGCGTGACCTAAGTGTAAGTAGAAGTAGCAAGACGTACCTGAAATCTTGCATGTTTATGAGACAAAAAAGACACCAGCAATCCTACCATCATGTTAAACAAATACAGGCTTTTGTTTTACACTCACTTGGCAGGACGGTAGTACCTCCCTGGGTGGTTGCTGACTACCAACCTACTACCTGTACATAGCTACATGATATTTAATGCGGCCCATACCCATGTTATTACAACTACCTTTAGATGCCATCATAAACAAAGGGAGAAGTAATGAATAATTCATGCCGAGAATTGTAAACAAATGCATTATGTGTTAAGGGAAGTGACTGGGCCAACACAGATTCATAGACATTTTCTCTGGACAACATTGGAGGAGTCAGTTTCGTGCTGTCCTTTTCCTATCAATTAATCGCTTAACTTACTTGCTACACTATTAATGCTACACTTTATCGCTGGCTGGTGCTATAGCCTTTATCGACTCGTGCTGCTTTAGTATCGTACATATAGTAGAATCACTGAAGAAGGCACATTCTCCCCTCTCTCTTTCTCCTCCACTTTGGTACTTTGATACAATTTCTTTCTTCAATTCTATCATGTTTGTCACTTTCTTTACCAAAGGGCTGCCACTGTGAAGTTTCTTTGGGCCCATGGTGGCTTTTTTCACAGTTACTAAACACAATGAATTTATTGTGAAATGTTTGGATGAGCGCACAGGGTAATGTTCACTCAAAGATAAACAAAGCTAGACTGCCTCACGATGCCTGCACGGGGAGGCGCGCAAGTGCGGGCAGAAGGACAGGTCTGGTACGCTGGCCGAAACTCGGGACAAAATTAGGCCAAAAAAAGCGACCGAAACTCGAAGCAGCTGATACTCGGGGTGGCTGAAACTCGGGGTTCCACTGTATATGAAACTGGTATTCACCAAAGGTTAAATGTATTTTCCTAGTACAGTATATACACTATTCATGGTACAGTGGACCCCCGAGTTTCGTAAAAACTTCACTCCTGAAGTCTGCTCAAGTCCCATTACCGAACGAATTTACTCCCTTAAGGAAAAATGTCACGTAGGTTAGTCTATTTCAGACCCCCAAAAATACTTTTCCACAAGCACTGACAATATTATACTTACATAAATGTACGATTTCCGGGGTTTACGAAACTCGGGGGTCCACTGTATATATGCACACTCATCCCTCACTTAATGACTGAGATATTGCTCATTAAGTGAAAAATTATGTTATCCACATAAAAATTTTCCATTAGATCCCATGTTATAACTTGAGTTGCTGATCACGACGGTAATTTCTCTTATGTATTTTCAAGTTTTTTAGTAAACTGAATCTAATTTTCCAATAAATTCTTACCAGAGTTGGGTCCATTGTTTAGTAGAGGCATAGTGGTATTCTTCTTCTTTCAACAAACTGGCAAACAAAAGTTTATACATTTGTTTTATGAGTACATAATACAAAAAAACTATGAAGAAATTATCCAGAGAAGCATCACATCTATTTTTGTTATTGTTGGGATGAAAGGTTGTACTTCCAACAATTCAATGAAGTAATGACAGTCTCTGTTTTTTCCTGACTTGGTGCATAACATTCATGACGAACACAAACCATAGGATTTCTTTCAAAATAGTCTCATTCAAATTCCCATGTCCAAGTCTCTCCTCTTTTGTTTCTTATGACAGTCAACAAAAGCCACATTAGAACAATGTATTTACCAAGATATTTTGAAAAAAAAAATCAAGTGAGCCTGTGATAACCTCATAGAATTTCTCATTTATTGACAAATTTTTACAACAGCATTCAGGTGTACTGCACATTTAGCACATGATCATAAAAAATATATAAAATTGATCAACAACCAGTGGAGAAAAAATATACAGTACAGAATTCAGTCATACTCTGGCTAGGTCCATTTTCTCTTGACTTGATGCATGACACTCCAGATGAAAATGAACCATAGAATTTTATCCAGAATAGTTCCATTCTATTTCTCAGTCCCTAATCTCTCTTCATTTTGTTCAGTTTTTTATATGAATGTCAATATAAACCATTAGAGCAATAATTAAAAAAATTAAGCAGTGCCCATTGTCTGTTCACTTGGTGCATGGCACTCAAAATGAAAATGAACCATAGGATTTCATTCAAAATAATCTCATTCAATTTCCCACGCCCAAATCTCATATTTTTTGTGGCAGATTTTCTTGTGAAAGTCAACAGAAGCCAGATTAGAGTGATATTTAATGAGACATTGTGAAAAAATCAAGTGATGCTATGATAATATCTCATAGTAGTTTATATTAATTGACGAATAGTCATATGCAAAAATGAATGAAATTGATCAAGCGCTAATGGAGGGAAAAATAAAATATAAAATTCAGTCATACTTCCTCTGGCTGGGTTCATTTTCTCTAACTTGATGCATGGCTCTTGAAGTGAAAACTAACCATGGGATTTCATGCAAAATAGTCTTATTCAATTTCCCACTCCCAAATCTCTTTTCTTTTTGTTTAATTTTTCTTATGAAGGTCAGCAGAAGCCAAATTATAGCAAAATTTAACAAGACATTGTGAAAAAATAAAGTAAACCTATGATAATATCTCTTAGGATTTCACATTTATTGACAAATGTTTATGAAAAAAAATACAAGCTTACCACATGGTCATATACAAATAAAATGAAACTGAAAACCACTGGAAAATATAAAATATAAAATTTAATCTTAATTCCTTTGGTTTGGTTCATTTTCCCTAACTTGGCATATGGCACTTGAAATGAAAACCAACCATTGAATTTCTTTTAAAACAGTCTCATTCTGTATCAGTATACTATATATATTTTTTTTAACACGTTGGCCGTTTCCCACCAAGGCAGGGTGACCCAAAAAAAAGAAAGAAAAAACTTTCATCATCATTCAACACTTTCACCATCACTCATACATAATCACTGTCTTTGCAGAGGCGCTCAGATACGACAGTTTAGATGTCCCTCCAAACTGCCAATATCTCAAACCCCTCCTTGAAAGTGCAGGCATTATACTTCCCATTTCCAGGACTCAAGTCCGGCTAACCAGTTTCCCTGAATCTCTTCACAAAATATTAAAAAAAAAGTCACGTATGAGAGATTTTTACAGAGCAGAAGTGATATAAGAAGGATGGACTATATGGAGAGTAAAATAGAGGTGAAGATTGTGGTGAGGCAGTGCAAAATGAGAGCAAATAATAGTGGGTGAGGTGCTGTCAACAAATTTTGCTGAAAATAAGAAAAAGTTTTGGAGTGAGATAAATAGGTTAAGAAAGCCTAGGAAACAAATGGATTTGAAATTTAAATCAGAATAGGGAAGTTAGTAGATGGGGAGTTGGAGGTATTGCGAAGATGGTGGGAATATTTTGAGGAACTGTTAAATGTTGATGAAGAGAGGGAGGCAGTAATTTCACGCATTGGCTAGGGAGATGTAACATATTTTAGAGTGAAGAAGAGTTGGATGTGAGTGTGGGGGAGGTGCGTGAGGCACTAGGTAGAATGAAAGAGGGTAAAGCAGCTGGAACTGATGGGATCATGACAAATGTTAAAAGCTGGGGAAAGTATAGTTTTGGAGTGGTTGGTACTTTTGTTCAATAAATGTATGAAAGAGGGGAAGGTACCTTGGGATTAGCAGTGTGTATAATTCCTTTATATAAGGGAAAGGGGGACAAAAAAGACTAAAAATTATAGGGGAATAAGTTTACTGAGTATACCAGGTAAAGTGTATGGTAGGGTTATTATTGAAAGAATTAGAAGTAAGACAGAGCAGGATTGCAGATGAACAAGGAGGGTTTAAAATGGGTAGGGGATGTTCAGATAGTGTTTACATTGAACCATATAAGTGAACAATATTTAGATAAAAGTAGGGATGTTTTCATTGCATTTATGGATTTAGAAAAGGCATATGATAGGATGGATAGGGAAGCAATATGGCAGATGTTGCAAGTGTATGGAATAGGTAGTAAGTTACTAAATGGTGTAAAGAGTTTTTTTATGAGGAGAATAGTGAGGCTCAGGTTAGGGTGTGTAGGAGAGAGGGAGATAACTTTCCAGTAAAAGTAGGTCTTAGAGAAGGATGTGTAATGTCACCATGGTTGTTTAACATATTTATAGATGGAATTGTAAAAGAAGTATATGCTAGGGTGTTGGGGAGAGGGGTGAGATTAAATTATGGGTAATCAAATACAAAATGGGAGTTGACACAGTTACTTTTTTCTGATGATACTGTGCTTTTGGAAGATTTTGAAGAGAAGTTGCAAAGGTTAGTGGATGAGTTTGGGAGGTTGCATAAAGAAAGGATGTTGAAAGCAAACATAGATAAGAGTAAGGTGATGAAGGTATCAAACAAGTTAGGTAAAGAAAAAATTGGATTTGAGGTTGGGAGTATGGAAGAAGTGAATGTGTTCAGATATTTAGGAGTAGATTTGTCATCAGATGGGTTTTTGAAGGATGAAGTTAACCATAGAATTGATGAAGGAAAAAAGGCGAGTGGTGCATTGAGGTATCTGTGGAGACAAAAAACGTTATCCATGGAGGCAAAGAAGAGAATGTACAAGAGTAGAGTGATACCAACACTCTTATATGGCCATGAAGCATGGGTTGTGAATTCTGCAGTGAAGAGGAGGTTGGAGGCAATGGAGATATCATGTCTAAGGGCAATGTGTGGTGTAAATACAGTGGTACCCCGAGTTTTGTACGGGTCTAACTCGAACAGTTATGTAAGTGTATTATTGTAAGTGCTTTTGTAAGTGTATTTTTGGGGGTCTGAAACGGACTAATCTAATTTACATTATTCCTTATGGGAACAAATTAGCCTTCTGGAACGAATAAAGTACGAAATTCAGGGTACCACTGTATTATGCAGAGAATTCATAGTGTGGAAATTAGGAGGAGGTGTGGAGTTACAAAAATTATTATTCAGAGAGCTAAAGAGGGGTTATTGAGGTGATTTGGTCATTTAGAGAACATGGAGCAAAATAGAATGACTTGGAGGGTGTATAAATCTGCAATGGAGGGGAGAGGGGTAGGGATCATCCTAGGAAAGGATGGAGGGAGGGAGCAAAAGAGGTTTTGTGTGAAAGGGGCCTGGACATACAGCAGGCATGTGTGAGTGTGTTAGATAGGAGTGAATGGAGACGAATGGTTTTTAGGACCTGACGAGCTGTTGGAGTGTAAGCAGGGTAATATTTTGTGAAGGGATTCAGGGATACCAGTTAGCCAGACTTGATTCCTGGAGGTGGGAAGTACAGTTCATGTACTTTGAAGGAGAGGTTTGGGATATTGTCTGTTTGAAGTGATATCTAACTGTCATATCTGGGCACCTCTGCAAAGATAGTGATTATGTGTGAATGATGGTGAAAGTGTTTCTTTTTTGGGTCACCCTGCCTTGGTGGGAGACGGCCGACGTGTTGAAAAAAAAATATCTATATATAGTACAATATACGTACAGTGGACCCTTGGTTTTCGTTGAAAATTCTTTCCAGAATGCTGTTCGAGTGCCGTTACCGAACGAATTTGTTCCCATAAGTACAAATGTAAGTTTGATTAGTCATTTCAGACCCCCAAAAATACACTTACAAAAGCTCTTACAAAAATACACTTACATAATTGTTCGAGTTTGGAGGTGAACGAAAACAGAGGGTCCACTGTATATTAGCAGTTTGGTAGTTATATGTACTTGAATTTTGTGATAAATAACTTAGCAAGTATGTTTATGACAGGACTCACATTGCAGTGATCTGATCATAGTTAATTTTATATTATTTATCAAAATATAAGGAGTAATATGTCCCTCATTTTATGCAGCAAATGTGGTCCAGGACCATGGCAGCCATACTAAGTTCACTGGATCATCAACACTTAATTCTACATAAGAAAAATTCAGTATATTTTGTAAACTGCACTGATCACATATGGAGAATGTACATTGCACGTACAGAATTACTGATAGATATAGGACATCATGTAATAGCAGATTCACATAAATTGAACCGGCATAAAGTGAGGGGAACTGTATATAGTGCTATTTGCAGTAAACTGAACTTGTACACAGAAGTTATGTACTGAGTAGTTAATCCTTTTATTTTGATTTACAGGTCCTGTAAGTCTGACACTATACATGTCAGATGCAGAAGCTCAGCAGTTCCTGTCCTACACCCAGAGTTCAGAAATAATTGCTAACAGGAAAAATGTTGCATATCATGTTGTTTACAAAGAGGGGGTAAGTTACCAGCTCTGCTAACTTAATATTTAACCCTTTCTCTATTGACACCTTCCAGATTGAAAGTCCCTTCTGTCTGCATTTAAAAAATAATAATTTCTGAAATACACTTGCAACAGCACTTACGAAAATACACTTACATAAATGTTCGAGTTTGGAGATGCACGAAAACCGAGGGACCACTGTATATATATGCTTGTACATGAATGTGTAGTATGACTTAAGTGTAAGTAGAAGTAACAAGACATACCTGAAATCTTGCATGTTTACGAGACAGAAAAAAAGACACCAGCAATCCTACCATCATGTAAAACAATTACAGGCTTTCGTTTTACACTCACTTGGCAGGACGGTAGTACCTCCCTGGGCGGTTGCTGTCTACCAACCTACTACCTAGATCTCAATGTAACTATGTACTATTAAATCATGAGCTGGTGTATCATTTTTTATTTTTTTTTTTCAACAAGTCGGCCATCTCCCACTGAGGCAGGGTGACCCAAAAAGAAAGAAAATCCCCAAAAAGAAATTACTTTCATCATCATTCAACACTTTCACCTCACTCATGCATAATCATTGTCTTTGCAGAGGCGCTCAGATATGACAGTTTAAAAGTCCCTCCAAACTGCCAATATCCCAAACCCCTCCTTTAAAGTGCAGGCACTGTATTTCCCATTTCCAGGACTCAAGCCCGGTTAACCTGTTTCCCGGAATCCCTTCACTAAATATTACCCTGCTCACACTCCAACAGCTCGTCAGGTCCCAAAAATCATTCGTCTTTATTCACTCCTATCTAACATGCTCACACACGCTTGCTGAAAGTCCAAGCCCCTCGCCCCTATAAAAACATGTACAGTCATCCTCGGTTTTTTATTTTAATCCGTTCCAGATGGATCGGCTAAAACCAAAATCGGCGAAAACCAAAACTATTTTCCCCATAAGAAATAATGGAAATTCAATTAATCCGTTCCAGAAACCCAGAAGTTTGGAAAAAAAAAATTTGGGGGGCCTTAAAGATAGATTTACATCCACAAATGAATGAACTCTATGTGGCACTTACCTTTATTGAAGACTGATGTTGCTGGATGGAAGAGAGGGAGGAGTGGAGAGGGAAGAGACCCTATATTTTGGAAGGGGAATCCCCTTCCATAAGGAATTTAGGTACCAAGTCCTTATCTGGGGTCACTTCCCTGCATGCCTGCTACACTCCCTGCATATGTGCTACACTCCCTGCATACCTGCTACACTCCCTGCATACATGCTACACTCCCTGCATTCATGCTACACTCCCTGCATACCTGCTACACTCCCTGCATACCTGCTACACTCCCTGCATACCTGCTACACTCCCTGCATACCTGCTACACTCCCTGCATACCTGCTACACTCCCTGCATACGTGCTACACTCCCTGCATACGTGCTACACTCCCTGCATACCTGCTACACTCCCTGCATACCTGCTACACTCCCTGCATACCTGCTACACTCCCTGCATACATGTTACACTCCCTGCATACATGCTACACTCCCTGCATACATGCTACACTCCCTGCATACCTGCTACACTCCCTGCATACATGCCACACTCCCTGCATACCTGCTACACTCCCTGCATACCTGCTACACTCCCTGTATACCTGCTACACTCCCTGCATACCTGCTACACTCCCTGCATACCTGCTACACTCCCTGCATACCTGCTACACTCCCTGCATACCTGCTATACTCCCTGCATACCTGCTACACTCCCTGCATACATGCTACACTCCCTGCATACATGCTACACTCCCTGCATACCTGCTACACTCCCTGCATACCTGCTACACTCCCTGCATACCTGCTACACTCCCTGCATACATGTTACACTCCCTGCATACATGCTACACTCCCTGCATACATGCTACACTCCCTGCATACATGCTACACTCCCTGCATACCTGCTACACTCCCTGCATACATGCTACACTCCCTGCATGCCTGCTATACTCTTAAACTCCATCGTGTTTCTCACTTTCTTTACCAAAGGACTGACACTAGGAGCTTTCTTTGGGCCCATGGTAGCTTATTTAGTAGTCACACACAATAATCAAGGGCCAAAAACAATGAATTGTTAATAAATGTTTTGTATGAACTCCTGGGGTGATGTTCACTCAAGCATAAACAATGCTAGACTGCGTGACAATGTGTGTGGGAGGTGCTGGGGGGTGCGTGGGTGGCGGGCCTATGGCCTTTGTATGTGCACGGCACTGGTTGACAGGTCCCATACGGTCGGCGAAAACTAAGACAATCGGCGAAAAGTGAGACAAATTTTCCCTGAAAAAGTCAGCGAAAACCAAAATCGGCAAAAACTGGGGCAATCGAAAACCGAGGGATGACTGTAAAGCCAGAAATACAGTATTCCAAGTATAGTATGACTCTCAAAACTCATCAAAGGTATCAAAGGACCCCCGCATCCACAGTTTACCATGGCCTGAAAATAACCCTTAATTTTGCATAAATATGGCCTCAAAGTGTAAAAGTAGTGACGGTGGAAGTTCTCCAAAGCCTAAGAGAAGCCGTGAAGTGTTTCCCATCAGTGAAAAGTGATGATTCTCCACGTATTGTGCGTAATTTATCAATTAAACTTTATAATAGGTATATATAGGACTTATATATAGGGTTCACTAGTATCCACGGTTTTGGTATCCGTGGCAGGTCCTTGGAACGTATCCTCCGCGGATACGGGGGTCCTGCTGAATACCCATCAGCCTTTTATCTACTAATCTACGTACAGTGGACCCTCGGTTAACAAAATTAATCCGGTCCAGGAGCTATTACTTAATCTGAATCTTTCGTTATCTGAAACCTTATTTCCCATAAGAAATAATGTAAATACAATTAATTCGTTCCACAAAAAAATAATCACTCAAAAAAAAAAACAATAACGTTTACTTACCTTTATTGAAGAGTTGCAGGCATCTGGAAGGTAGAGTTGCTAACAGGGGCAGGGTGTTAATGGTTGGAAGGGGAATCCCCCTCCAAAAGGACTTCAGGTAACAAGTCCCTCTCTGGGGTTACTTTCCTTCTTTTTCTTAATGCATGCCTGCTACACTCCCTGCATGCCTGCTACACTCCCTGCATGCCTGCTACACTCCCTGCATGCCTGCTACACTCCCTGCATGCCTGCTACACTCCCTGCATGCCTGCTACACTCCCTGCATGAATGCTACACTCACTGCATGAATGCTACACTCCCTGCATGAATGCTACACTCCCTGCATGAATGTTACACTCCCTGCATGAATGCTACACTCCCTGCATGAATGTTACACTCCCTGCATGAATGCTACACTCCCTGCATGAATGCTACACTCCCTGCATGAATGCTACACTCCCTGCATGAATGTTACACTCCCTGCATGAATGCTACACTCCCTGTATGAATGCTACACTCCCTGCATGAATGCTACACTCCCTGCATGAATGCTACACTCCTGCATGAATGCTACACTCCCTGCATGAATGCTACTCTCCCTGCATGAATGCTACACTCCTGCATGAATGCTACACTCCCTGCATGAATGCTACACTCCCTGCATGAATGCTACACTCCCTGCATGAATGCTACACTCCCTGCATGAATGCTACACTCCCTGCATGACTGCTACACTCCCTGCATGAATGCTACACTCCCTGCATGAATGCTACACTCCTGCATGAATGCTACACTCCCTGCATGAATGCTACACTCCCTGCATCCCTGCTTCACTCCCTGCATGAATGCTACACTCCCTGCATGAATGCTACACTCCCTGCATCCCTGCTTCACTCCCTGCATGAATGCTACACTCCCTGCATGAATGCTACACTCCCTGCATGAATGCTACACTCCCTGCATGCCTGCTACACTCCCTGCATGAATGCTACACTCCCTGCATGCCTGCTACACTCCCTGCATGAATGCTACACTCCCTGCATGACTGCTACACTCCCTGCATCCCTGCTTCACTCCCTGCATGAATGCTACACTCCCTGCATGAATGCTACACTCCCTGCATGAATGCTACACTCCCTGCATGCCTGCTACACTCCCTGCATGAATGCTACACTCCCTGCATGCCTGCTACACTCCCTGCATGAATGCTACACTCCCTGCATGAATGCTACACTCCCTGCATGAATGCTACACTCCCTGCATGCCTGCTACACTCCCTGCATGAATGGTACACTCCCTGCATGAATGCTACACTCCCTACATGAATGCTTCACTCCCTGTTACACTCTTTACCACAGGCTTGGCACTAGGAGCTTTCTTGGGGCCCATGGTGGCTTATTTAGCAGTTGCAAGCACTAAAAACAGTGGAATACTGGTATAAATGCGTGGGTAGAGTGGGTGGTGGTCGCTCTCGCTTGTAAACAATAGCACACTGATGCTCCCTGGAGTGCCCGCACAGCTGGGTGCCACGCGGACGCGTCCGGGATGAATATCGTAAACCGAAGCAATTGTAAACCGAGTCAATATTTTGACATAAAAATGTATCGCTAACCGAATTTATCGTTATCCGATGCCATCGTTAACCGAGGTATGACTGTATTGTAATTCTTGAGTTTAAACACCCATACCTCATTTTTGCCTTTCACAGTTGATAATTTAATAATACTACTACCCATTTTTAAGCTCTAGCTCTCATATACACCTAATTTAACCCCTTTTAATTCTCACTGAAATTCTCCTACTTTATTCAGCTTTGTTTTGTTTAAAGCTTGGACATCCAGCTTATTTCATTCATAACATTAACAATTAATTGTTTCTTTCCATCCGTACTACATCCTTGCACATTCAAAAAACCCAACTACATGCTCCTGGCATTTTAGTCACCTTTCATGACATTCATTGCTTATTGAGATGGAGATGAAAAGAAATGCTATACAGACAAGAATTATTAAGAAATTAAGAGAAACTCAGATGAGTGTATACACATAAATGCACAATCACACATGTAGTATGACCTAGGTGTTAGTAGTTGTATCAAGTTGTACCTGTCATCTTACCTTTTTTTTTTTATTATTAACACATTGGCTGTCTCCCACCAAAGCAGGGTGACCCGAAAAAGAAAAACATTCATCATCATTCACTCCACTGTCATGCCAGAAGCGTGCTTACACTACAGTTATAAAACTGCAACATTAACACTCCTTCAGAATGCAGGCACTGTACTTCCCACCTCCAGGACTCAAGTCTGGCCTACTGGTTTCCCTGAATCCCTTCATAAATATTACCTTGCTCACACTCCAACAGCACATCAAGTCCTAAAAATTGACATTTATGCATGCTTGTTGGAAGTCCAAGCCCCTCGCACACAAAACCTCCTTTACCTCTCCCTCCAACCTTTCCTAAGGCCAACATGTTTATCTGACAGAAAGAAAAAATGCCAGGAACCCTACCAGAATGTTAAACAATTACAGGTTTCTATTTCACACTCATTTGGCAGGATGGTAATACAGCACCTTCCTGGGTGGTTGCTGTCTTCGAACCTTCTACCTGTGGGAATAAACCCTAGAGCATTGCTTCTCTAAAAAATATTTTATCCATTGCTGTTAGTAATAAATTTATGGCAATTTCTTGATTAAAGATAGTATTATAATTAGAGAATGGGCCTTAACTTAGTGTCTTACCTCAGCATTGTCACTTACTATTTTAAATATGATTTCTATAGAATTATTTTCAGGGCATTTTAGTCTAACTTGTAAAAAAAAAAATGGTGACATTTGAAAAAGTACTGAAAAATTGTATGAAGCAAAATTTCAGTTTCAAACCAAAAATAATAAATTAGAATATGTTTGTCTCAACACTACAGTTTATCACAATATTTAGAGCTGACTGTTGCATACTAGAAATAGAGCAAGTTCAACATATGCTTGTAATAGTTATTATAGCATTGGACAATGTACCTCTTTTTTGACATTGTTCGCCTACATATATTATTATTTCATTGAATGATATGTTAAATATAAGATGCCTCAAATGTTGCTTAAACTCACATCTTACAGAGATCCTAATCTTTGGTTTCAACAGTATGTGACTCATATGTCTTGCATTCAAAGTAATTTTTGTGATGTTAGTCATTTTGTAAGATAACATCTTTAAAGATGTACTGTACCTGTTACCAAGTTTGAGTTTTTCTACCCTTTCAGTGTAGCCTGAGGCCAGGCATTTCTGTTTACTTGTTGAATGAGACTGTTGCTGTTGATGGCTCCCTGGCTCATAGCCATCACAGCTGGTCGTTCTGGCAATATTGCTGGTATCTGTTATTAGCAGGTAGTCTTGGACTACAGATGTTGACATAAGAACATAAGAAGAAAGAACATAAGAAAGAAGGAACACTGCAGCAGGCCTACTGGCTCATGCGAGGCAGGTCCAAATCTCCAACCGGCTTAAGCCAATGCCCCGACCCAGCCAGGTCAGGTTACATTCACTTAAGGAAGGAGCACGGCATCTGACCTAATGGCACAAGCTAGTCAGGACCAACTCACACCCACCCGCACCCACTCGTATATTTATCTAGCCGACCACCTGGATTTAACCCTCCCCAGGTAAACTCCAGGTAGTCAGGTCACTTCCACTTAAGGAATTAGTACGGCATCTGACCTAGTAGCACAAGCTAGTCAGGTCCAACTCACACCCACCAACACCCACTCATGTATTTATCTAACCTATTTTTAAAACTACACAACGTCCCATATCTCTTTCAGCACATTGTTTTGGTAGTGTGTACATTTGGGACTAAGCCTTCAGTATATTTGACTAAAATTATGTTTTTGCTTTTTTTTTCAGAATTTTTATCCTGTCAATTTCCTTCGTAATGTTGGGGTGCAACATGTAAATACACCATACGTATTCCTAACAGATATAGACTTTCTTCCCATGTTTGGCCTTTATGTCTACCTAAGAAAAACACTTCAAAATTTACACCCTGATGATAGTAAAAAGGTGGGTAAATATGCATAATTAATTGTGAGGATCACTTTGTTATTTAAATTAATAGAGATTCAGTAGTGTTAGAGTTACATAAATTATTAGTTTTGGGGTCCATATTTTATTTTCTGAACCCAGTAAGGTATTTTTTTTTTTTAAACTCCATTCTTAGACTTTGTCTCTAAGCTTGTGTAACCAAATTTTATTTATCTATTTACCTGGAATCTACAATGTCCAACTTTTTATCTATCAGTCTCCTGAGTGAATTATTAAAAATGCATTAAGCTTCAATATCTATGTATACTTGCAAAGAAATAAAATTTACTTTACTTTACTATATAAAATAGCATGTGTCCTTTACGGTCTTCAGCTTTGAAAAAATGGCTTCATTATACAGTAATACTTCTCAGACAGCTAAGCAGTGAAGATTTGTAAATGTGCACTTGAAACATTTGCCTATACCAGTATAACACTCACAATATTTACTTTTCTCTTCCTACAATTCTATATTGCACTTTTTTTTCCCCACTCCTCGAGGACATGGCAAATTAATTATATAGCATTGAAAAGGAAGAGGATTCCAAATGCTATCTTTATAATCAGAAGTAAATACAGTGAACCCCCGAGTTTCGGTCATAATTCATTCCAGAAGGCTGTTCAAGTGCCATTACCGAACGAATTTGTTCCCTTAAGGAAATTTTTTTTTATTTATTAACACATCGGCCGATTCCCACCAAGGCAGGGTGGCCCGAAAAAGAAAAACTTTCATCATCATTCACTCCATCACTGTCTTGCCAGAAGGGTGCTTTACACTACAGTTATAAAACTGCAACATTTACACCCCTCCTTCAGAGTGCCGGCACTGTACTTCCCATCTCCAGAACTCAAGTCCGGCCTGCCGGTTTCCCTGAATCCCTTCATAAATGTTACTTTGCTCACACTCCAACAGCACGTCAAGTATTAAAAACCATATGCCTCCATTCACTCCTATCAAATACGCTCACACATGCTTGCTGGAAATCCAAGCCCTCGCACACAAAACTTCCTTTACCCTCCCTCCAACCTTTCCTAGGCCGACCCCTACCCCGCCTTCCCTCCACTACAGATTTATACACTCGAAGTCACTCTGTCTCGCTCCATTCTCTCTACATGTCCAAACCACCTCAACAACCCCTCCTCAGCTCTCTGGACAATCGTTTTGGTAATCCCGCACCTCCTCCTAATTTCCAAACTCCGAATTCTCTGCATTATATTCACACCACACATTGACCTCAGACATGACATCTCCACTGCCTCCAGCCTTCTCCTCGTTGCAACATTCATCACCCATGCTTCACACCCATATAAGAGCGTTGGTATAACTATACTCTCATACATTCCCTTTTACTTCCATGGACAAGGTTCTTTGTCTCCACAGACTCGAAGTGCTCCACTCACCCTTTTCCCTCATCAATTCTATGATTCACCTCATCCTTCATATACCCATCCGCCGACATGTCCACTCCCAAATATCTGAATACATTCACCTCCTCCATACTCTCTCCCTCCAATCTGATATCCAATCTTTCGTCACCTATTCTTTTTGTTATTCTCATCACCTTACTCTTTCCTATATTCACTTTCAATTTTCTTCTTTTACACACCCTACCAAATTCATCCACCAACCTCTGCAGCTTCTCTTCAGAATCTCCCAAAAGCACAGTGTCATCAGCAAAAAGCAACTGTGACAACTCCCACTTTGTATTTGCTTCTTTATCTTTTAGCCCAACACCTCTTGCCAAGACCCTCGCATTCACTTCTCTTACAACCCCATCTATAAATATATTGAACAACCACGGTGACATCACACATCCTTGTCTAAGGCCCACTTTTACTGGGAAATAGTCCCCTTCCCTCCTACACACTCTAACCTGAGCCTCACTATCCTCATAAAAACTCTTCACTGCTTTCAGTAACCTTCCTCCTATTCCATACACCTGCAACATCTGCCACATTGCCCCCTATCTACCCTATCATACGCCTTTTCCAAATCCATAAATGCCACAAAAACATCTTTACCCTTATCCAAATACTGTTCACCTATATGTTTCACTGTAAACACTTGGTCTACACACCCCTACCTTTCCTAAAGCCCCCTTGTTCATCTGCTATCCTGCTTTCTGTTTTACTCTTAATTCTTTCAATAATAACTCTACCATACACTTTACCAGGTACACTCAACAGACTTATTCCCCTATAATTTTTGCACTCTCTTTTGTCCCCTTTGCCTTTATACAAAGGAACAATACACGCTCTCTGCCAATCCCTAGGTACCTTACCCTCTTCCATACATTTATTAAATAATAGCACCAACCACTCCAAAATTATATCCCCACCTGCTTTTAACATTTCTATCTTTATCCCATCAATCCCAGCTGCCTTACCCCTTTCATTCTACCCACTGCCTCACGAACTTCCCTACACCCACAACTGGCTTTCCACACTCCTACAAGATGTTATTCCTCCTGCCCTACACACGAAATCACAGCTTCCCTGTCTTCATCAACATTTAACAAATCCTCAAAATATTCTCTCCATCTTCCCGATACCTCTAACTCTCCATTTAATAACTCTCCTCTCCTATTTTTAACTGTCAAATCCATTTGTTCTCTAGGCTTCCTCAACTTATTAATCTCATTCCAAAACTTTTTCTTATTTTCAACAAAATTTGCTGATAACATCTCACCCACTCTCTCATCTGCTCTCTTTTACATTGCTTCACCACTCTTTTAACCTCTCTTTTCTCTCCATATACTCTTCCCTCCTTGCATCACTTCTACTTTGTAAAAACCTCTCATATGCTAACTTTTTCTCCCTTACTACTCTCTTTACATCATCATTCCACCAACGCTCCTCTTCCCTCCCGCACCCACTCGCCTGTAACCACAAACTTCTGCTGAACACTCTAACACTACATTTTTAAATCTACCCCATACATTTTCGACCCCATTGCCTACACTCTCACTAGCCCATCTATCCTCCAATAGTTGTTTATATCTTACCCTAACTGCCTCCTCTTTTAGTTTATAAACCTTCACCTCTCTTTTACTTACTGATTCTATTTTCCTTGTATCCCATCTACCTTTTACTCCCACTGTAGCTATAACTAAAAAGTGATCTGATATATCTGTAGCCCTCTATAAACATGTACATCCTGAAGTCTACTCAACAGTCTTTTATCTATCAATACATAGTCCAACAAACTACTGTCATTACGCCCTACATCATATCTTGTATACTTATTTATCCTTTTTTCTTAAAATATGTATTACCTATAACTAAACCCCTTTCTATACAAAGTTCAATCAAAGGGCTCCCATTATCATTTACACCTGGCACCCCAAACTTACCTACTACACCCTCTCTGCATGTTTCTCCCACTTTAGCATTTAGGTCCCCTACCACAATTACTCTCATTTGGTTCAAAAGTTCCTATACATTCGCTAACATCTCCCAAAATCTCTCTCTCCTCTACACTCCTCTCTTCTCCAGGTGCATACACGCTTATTATGACCCACTTTTCGCATCCGACCCTTATTTTAATCCACATAATCCTTGAATTTACACATTTATATTCCCTCTTTTCCTTCCATAACTGATCCTTCAACATTATTGCTACCCCTTCCTTAGCTCTAACTCTCTCAGATACTCCTGACTTAATCCCATTTATTTCTCCCCACTGAAACTCCTACCCTTCACTTGTTTCGCAGCCAGGACATCCAACTCTTTCATTCATAAATGCAATCATCTCTTTTTATCATCGACTTATCCAGCACATTGACAATCCATTTTATGTTTCTTCTTTCGTTAGTAGTTGACAGAGGTCACACATTGCTCGGCATCTTAGTCGCCATCACGCATGGCTTCGAGGAAGATTTTCCACTTCCATGGAAAAGAATAAAAGGAACAAAGCTTTAAGAAAAGAAAACCTAGATGTGTGTATGAATACAGTGGTACCCGACTTATAAAGTATTTTTTCATTCCAGAATGCTGTTCAAGGCCACTTAGCCAACGAATTTATCTCCTTAGGACATAACATGTAAAATAGATATCTGTTTAGACTCCCAAATTACATTTACAAAAGCATTTAAAGAATAAACTTACATAAAAAGGGTGTGTTTGGGGACCATCAGATGTCGTGTACCACTGTATATGCATGTGTATGCCAGTGTAGTGTGACCTAAAGTGTAAGTAGAAGTAGCTAGATATACCTGTTATCCAGCGTGTTTATGAGACAGAAAAAAGACACCAGCAATCCTACCATCATGTAAAACAGTTTCAGGTTTCTGTTTCACAGTCACCTGGCAGGACGGTAGTACCTCCCTGGGTGGTTGCTGTCTACCAACCTACTACCTAGAAAAATGTAAATTAAATTAGTCCTTTCAGACCCCCAAAAATACACATACAAAAGCACTTACAATATTAAACTTACATAATTGTTCGATTTCCAAGGTGACCGAAACTCGGGGGTCCACTGTATAACTACAGTGGAACCCTGACTTTCGAACTTAATCCGTTCCAGGAGCTAGTTATCAACTCGAAACGTTCGAAAGTCGAATCAATATTTCCCATAAGAAATAATGGAAATACAATTAATTTGTTCCTGCTGTCAGGAGGCATGACAAAATAGTACTTCACTATGACGCTATTATCAACTCGACAGCTTATTTATCTATCACAATTCATCTAATATGACATAATAAACAATGTACAGTGGTACCTCGAGTTACGATGGTCCCCAAAATCGCCCTTTTATGTAAGTTTATTTTTTTAAATGCTTTTGTAAGTATATTTTTGGGGGTGTAAAAGGACTAGTCTATTTTACATTATTCCTTATGGGGATAAATTCGTTTGGTAATGGCACTTGAACAGCATTCTCGAACGAAAAAATATCGTAACTCGAGGTACCACTGTAAATAACATAAAAACCTGATATACACTCTCACCCAAATCCAGTTATACTGGCCAACACTATTAATGCCGAATTACAGAAAATATCAACATGGATGACGACTAACAAGCTTACTCTCAATACTGACAAGACCTACTTCATACAGTTTGGAAGCAAAGCCGCAAATGTTCCACTTAACATAATGCTCAATGGTTCACCCATCACAAGACTCAGAGGGAAAATTCCTAGGAATCCACCTTGACAGTAGCCTTAAATTCGAAACACACATACAACAATTTTCCAAGAAAATCTCAAAGACAGTAGGCATATTATCAAAGATACGCTATTATGTGCCACAATCGGCTCTCCTTGCACTATATCATTCACTTATCTACCCTTATCTCACCTATGGAATCTGTGCATGGGGATCAACAACATTAAATCACCTTAGACCACTCATAACACAACAAAAGGCTGCAGTTAGAATAATAACAAATTCCCACTCTAGACAGCATACTCCACCACTATTCAAAAGTCTAAAACTACTCACCGTAAAGAACATTCATACTTATTCTTGTGCCTACTACATATATAAAACTTTACACTCTAATATAAACCCTCTGCTCAAAATTCTCCTCACAAACTTTAATAGGACCCATGACCACAACACAAGACACAGATCACTTTTTGATATACCCCGAGTTCATAACAACCTATGTAAAAATTCTGTGCACATGAAGGGCCCCAGAATCTGGAATTCATTACCAGTAAATATTAAGATAAGATATAAACAACTATTGGAGGATAGATGGGCTAGTGAGAGTGTAGGCAATGGGGTCGAAAATGTATGGGGTAGATTTAAAAATGTAGTGTTAGAGTGTTCAGCAGAAGTTTGTGGTTACAGGCGAGTGGGTGCGGGAGGGAAGAGGAGCGATTGGTGGAATGATGATGTAAAGAGAGTAGTAAGGGAGAAAAAGTTAGCATATGAGAGGTTTTTACAAAGTAGAAGTGATGCAAGGAGGGAAGAGTATATGGAGAGAAAAAGAGAGGTTAAAAGAGTGGTGAAGCAATGTAAAAAGAGAGCAGATGAGAGAGTGGGTGAGATGTTATCAGCAAATTTTGTTGAAAATAAGTAAAAGTTTTGGAATGAGATTAATAAGTTGAGGAAGCCTAGAGAACAAATGGATTTGACAGTTAAATAGGAGAGGAGAGTTATTAAATGGAGAGTTGAGGTATCGGGAAGATGGAGAGAATATTTTGAGGATTTGTTAAATGTTGATGAAGACAGGAAGCTGTGATTTCGTGTGTAGGGCAAGGAGGAATAACATCTTGTAGGAGGTGGAAGAGCCAGTTGTGGGTGTAGGGAAGTTCGTGAGGCAGTGGGTAGAATGAAAGGTAAGGGAGCTGGGATTGATGGGATAAAGATAGAAATGTT
>WNWK01016229.1:0-45507 GCA_009830355.1 Cherax destructor | reverse complement strand
CAGTTTCCCCGGCCCAAACTACACCACCGCCAAGGACCTCAACGGAATGGGATGGACTACGATACCCTTCCCCCTCCTAGGAACTAGAATGCCTGAGGAGAGAAGCTCCCAGGGTAAAACGGGGAAAAGGGAAAATAAGGGAGGGGATGAGGAGGAGGAGGGGGAAAAAGGGAAAAGGGAGGATGGGGAGAGGGGAAAAAGGGGGGGGGTTTGGGGGGTAGGGGGTTTGGCCTGGGGAAAGGGAAAAACCAAAAGGCCCAAACCCTCAGACCGATAGCCTTTTACCACGTCGGGGCCCCCTTAAAGAGGTGCAGCACCAGTATGGGTAGGGTGGTGGTGGTGGTATTGGGGGGATCCCCTTTTTACACTCAGGACTATTACTGCTTCCCAGTATTGCATTCATCTGTATTCAACTAAAGAAGTCAATTGTACGGAAGAAACGCTTCAGCAACAGATACCCCAAGTGTTACAAATGTTAGGTATTCATTAACTTGTTGGTGTATGTTAGCTAACCTGTTGTACGAACAGAGGGTGCTGAATAATCTTGGTCCCTGTACACTTACTGAGATATCTCTCAGTATACTCATGGTGCCTCCTGCTTTTCCCTGAAGGTGATCTCAACAGTCTGTCAAGTCTCTTGTTTTCGTAGGTAGTAATTTTGGTGTGCAGATTTGGGACCAATCCCGTCAGAATTTTCCAGGTGTAAATTATGGTACATCATTCTCGCCTGTAGTTTAGGATGAAACCTTAAAAGGGTTTAAACGTTCCGTGATCGGGATGTCAAAAAGGGGGGTTTAAAAGTTCCGTGATCTGGAACGATGTCGTAAAGGGACTTCAAACGTTCCGTCATCTGGAACGATATCGTTCCAGATTGTGGAGCTGAACTCTTCTCCAGGCTGAGGGACTGACCATCTCAAATACCTTTTCTCCGACATTGATGGACTCGTTATTTCACTACTGCTGGTGCCTCTGTATTTGACTGAAGACGACTACTGTGTAGGTGAAACGTTTCATTAATAAACATACCCAACTGTTACACATGTGTCTTAATGGTCAACTTGTGGGTATTTTATATCATTTCCAAGATAGCAGTGAAGGTTGCCTGTACATTCTCCAGTTGTGCCACTTCACCTGCTTGGAAAAGTGTGTTAGTGAGCAGTACTATTCCCCGTTTAGAGAACACAAGTGACTTCCCAAAACTTCATCATCGTCTTGGCAACCTTTGTTTTCAATATTTTAGTTAAATTGGAAAAGGTGCAATATCTGGGTATCTTTATAGTGAAAGTTTCACCATCCATTGGTTTTTTCCCAAATTTAATACAAGTTGAAAGATATAATGGCAAGACAGTAGAACTATATACAAAACATGAGGTAATCAGTCCCTCAGCCTTGGAGGTCACCTCCAAGACTGAAGCTGAACTTGTTAAGAAACCTTTGTTGTGCACTGCCGCTCACGACTAATGTGTATACAGGTCTAAACTTCAATTAGATTGTGGTCTGAGTTTCCTATATCCGACACCATTACTTTCCTTAGGAGATTCTCATTATGTGTGAATATAAAGTGAATCACACTATCTGCTGACTTAAGGCATATTTATCAGTCTTAGAAGCCCGTTTATATGAAACTGTTGATCAGAACTGTTTCCTGGTATTTTATCTGCTGTTACTGAACTTGCATTCCATACACTTCTCTTAAGTTTGAATTATTTTGAAGACAATATTAGTTTCAGTAGCAAGTCTTTGAAGATGAGGGAAGTTGTATGTGGTGGTTTATATACAATTTCTACTGGCTTGACTTCGACTACATCACTTCGTGGAGGTAACTCAATGTAAATAAAAGTGTACAATAACAGGTTGACTCCTTACGCCTTGTCGCCTGTCTCCTGGGTGGCAGGTGAGCAAGACTCAAGTCACGATGCCGTATATGTACTATATTTATACACCACACAAAGGCATTTGTGGTCACAGTGGTGGCCCATGCTAACCTTCCTATGGTGTATAAATATACCTAGTTGGGTGAATCTTATTGTAACCAGCTGGTCCAGTGGCTAGCACGTCGGTCTGGAGTTTTATGACTCTCTAATCGCGTGTTCTATCCCCGCCCGTGGTATGGCTTGTGAGCAATACTTACCCAGGTATCCATATTTCATAATCATAGTAATCTTTTTCGTGGGTCTCTGAGAAAGCTAATATAGGATTGTTTTCTTTATGCTGTGGTTCGTACGTCGGTTTGCGTACGGCCAGCAGTAACAGCCTAGTTCGTCAGGCCCTGATCCACCGCGAGGTCTGGTCACAGACCGGCCCGTGGGGGCGTTGACCCCCGAAACCCTCTCCAGGTATACCATTAATATCTGTGGATCTGGTCAGGCAGCCACTGGCTTTGCTTCCAATACTAGATACTGTGCACAACACTGCTTATTTATTACTAGACAGTGCACAACACTGCTGACTAATACTAGACAGTGCACAACACTGACTTTAATACTAGACAGTGCACAACACTGTTGACTTTAATACTAGACAGTGCACAACACTGTTGACTTTAATACTAGACAGTGCACAACACTGCTGACTTTAATACTAGACAGTGCACAACACTGCTGACTTTAATACTAGACAGTGCACAACACTGCTTATTTTATTACTAGACAGTGCACAACACTGCTGACTAATACTAGACAGTGCACAACACTGACTTTAATACTAGACAGTGCACAACACTGTTGACTTTAATACTAGACAGTGCACAACACTGTTGACTTTAATACTAGACAGTGCACAACACTGTTGACTTTAATACTAGACAGTGCACAACACTGCTGACTTTAATACTAGACAGTGCACAACACTGCTGACTTTAATACTAGACAGTGCACAACACTGCTTATTTTATTACTAGACAGTGCACAACACTGCTTATTTTATTACTAGACAGTGCACAACACTGCTTATTTTATTACTAGACAGTGCACAACACTGCTGACTAATACTAGACAGTGCACAACACTGACTTTAATACTAGACAGTGCACAACACTGTTGACTTTAATACTAGACAGTGCACAACACTGTTGACTTTAATACTAGACAGTGCACAACACTATTGACTTTAATACTAGACAGTGCACAACACTGCTGACTTTAATACTAGACAGTGCACAACACTGTTGACTTTAATACTAGACAGTGCACAACACTGTTGACTTTAATACTAGACAATGCACAATACTGACTTTAATACTAGACAGTGCACAACACTGTTGACTTTAATACTACAGTGCACAACACTGTTGACTTTAATACTACAGTGCACAACACTGTTCACTTTAATACTAGACATTGCACAACACTGTTGACTTTAATACTAGACAGTGCACAACACTGTTGACTTTAATACTAGACAGTGCACAATACTGCTGACTTTAATACTAGACAGTGCACAATACTGCTTTAATACTAGACAGTGCACAACACTGACTAAACTCTTCATAACAACGATGTTTCGCCCTCGTGGGAGCTTTATCAAGTTGATGATAAAGCCCCCGAGTGTGCGAAACCTCGTGTCATCTTAAAAAACATACTAATTCTCAGCCAGTGAGTACAGGTTTATAATCAAGTCAAGGTCGGGTAAGGTTTGTCAGGAAACAGGACAAGTGTTTCCCAACATGTGGGTATCAGGTCATATGATGACTCGCAGCTGGAGCTTTTGGTCATCTGACCGAGGCCTTCCCCCGGCTTACCACTCCACCCCATTGGTTACACAGCACAGCTTCACCTGGTGACTTGCGCAGCTGACCCCACACACTCAGCTGTGACGCACAAGAATTCCCGCCAAATTGTGTTTATTTAACTCGCGAAAATTGGGTTTATTCACCCCCGCGAAAATTGTTTTTTTTATTTACCCGCGAAAAACTTTTTTTTTTTCCCGCAAAAAATTGTGATTATTTACCCAGCTATTTTTTTTATATTACCCGCAAGAAATGTTTCTTATTTACCAGCAAAAATTGTGTTTATTTACCCGCGAAAAAAGAAATGGAGGGAAAGAGAGGGGAGAGAGAGAGAGAGAGAGAGAGAGAGAGAGAGAGAGAGAGAGAGAGAGAGAGAGAGAGAGAGAGAGAGAGAGAGAGAGAGAGAGAGAGAGAGAGAGAGAGAGAGAGAGAGAGAGAGAGAGAGAGAGAGAGAGAGAGAGAGAGAGAGAGAGAGAGGAGAGAGAGGAGAGAGAGAGAGAGAGAGAGAGAGGGGGGGTTGAAGACTGGAGACGGTAAGGGAAAACAACGGGGGTGGGGAAGTAGAGGGGAGGGGGAGAAAAGTTTAGGGAGAAGGAGGGGAAAAATAATGTATAACTGGGTTAAGAGGAACTTAAAGGAATAGGAATGTGGGGGAAGAGGAAGAGTATGAAGAAGTGCGTAGTGGCTGGCAGGTGCTGACGTCACACGTCGACCGGTCAGCCAATCACAGCTGGCCCGGGATATCCTCTGACGTCACAGCAGGAGTAGGAGGGGTAGGCTTGATAATAGAGTTCACTAATGCACATCACTTCTATATTCCCAGTACCATTTTCTCTAAGGTGTGTCTGTGTGTGTGTTCGTGGGGCACATCACGTACACTGGAACCACGGACAGAGCTCTAACTAATGATAGTGGCATCCTCTAAGAGTCGTTTGTCAGACAGTGTCGTAGGTACACAAGATGGTGGATAACTCTTGATTACCAGTGATGTATAGGCACACACACACACGCGCACACACACACACACACACACGCACACACACACACACACACACACACACACACAGGAAGTGGAACAACCTGGAGAGGAGTGGTTTGAGCAGGATAGATCCATGGTTTTTAAAGGAAAGGTGCGACAAGGCTCTGGAAGCCAGGAAGTGTGTGAACCTAATAGTAACCAGCGAAGAGGTGGGACCAGGAGCTGAGACTCGACCCCCCACCACTGCAACCACATGTACGCGAGTACTTTACAAAGAGGTGAGGCACACACACACACGCGGACAGGTGCCTTTGGTAAACAGTAATGAGAGAGAGAGAGAGAGAGAGAGAGAGAGAGAGAGAGAGAGAGAGAGAGAGAGAGAGAGAGAGAGAGAGAGAGAGAGGAGGTGGTGCCATACACCAGCAGTGTGCGAGACTGAGAGAGCAAACAGTACTGAGGAAGAACTGTGAATGGACCATACCAACAACACCGTCCAGAACTTTACAGTGCTGAGGCGCGTACTTGTTCCACAGCACCTGATGTAAACAATGTACAATGAACAACTTATTCCACAGCACCTGATGCACACTGTGCATGGAACAACTTGTTCCACAAAAACCTTTGATATTACTCTGAAGGCTTTCGAGAGTAGTTTTTCTATTCCTGCAGCCCGGCCCTGGACCAGGCTTGTCTGGTGCTTGCAAGATCAACCCGGCTGTTGCTGTTAGCGGTCCGCTGGCCCACATATCCATCACCACCCGGTTGATCTGACACTTACCTGGAGTCGCTTCTGGGGGTCACCGCCCCCGCGGCCCGGGCCCAGACCATTCCTCATGGTTGTTGGCCTGATCGATCATGCTGTTACTGCTCACCACCCGCAATCCAACGTATGCACCACAACCCAGTTAATCAGGAAATGCTATGAGTAATCTGTTGAGTTCCTTCTTGAAGACAGCTAGGAATATGCTGGTGATTCCCCTTATGCATGATACACAACGCTACATAGAATAACTTGCAATCACTCATTCCCACTGCACACGAACAGTAAGAATCCCAAGACTTTCTGGAATGTCATCCGGAAGATCAGGGGGACTCCAAACACAACACAATTCCAACACATCAAGCATAACAACACAGA
Source organism: Cherax destructor (assembly GCA_009830355.1). Lineage (NCBI taxonomy): Eukaryota > Metazoa > Arthropoda > Malacostraca > Decapoda > Parastacidae > Cherax > Cherax destructor. Next base: position 39,663 of record WNWK01016229.1, on the reverse strand, counting down.
TGTCTCTGACCCAGCACAGGCTGTACACATTTTCAAGGGCATGGGAAAGCATATATCACCCACACCCACCAGACCAGTAGTACTTCACACACACGAAACATTGAACACTGGATCACCCACACCCACCAGACCAGTAGTACTTCACACACACGAAACATGGAACACTGGATCACAGAACACCGTCACATCACTCCTAACACAATTATTACTCTTGATTCGTTCTCCTCCTCACATTCTTTTAACTCACCTTTCCCACAACACAATGTCATGTCACTTCTCACTCATCCTCCCAAAAAGCACCTTTGTGCTTCTGGACTTTCCCACACAATACTTCGACACCTTCCATAATCTTGCCTCTGGTTACTTTTCCAACTCCCTTTAAATCTGCTACGGCTACCCTCATTGACCGTTCCTAGGAACTACAGCAGGCCCATAAGCCTTTAGAAATCCTAGGGAAGACTTTTGAGAGACTTTTAAAGATACGACTTTGTATTCACCTTCAGACAAATCAGTTACTAAATGACCGACAGTTAGGCTTAGACAACACCGCTCTACACAAGACGCTTTAAACATCATCCTGAACTATATACAGATAAATAAGGCCCAAGACTGCCCCCATTGCCAAGGACGTGGAGAAGGCTTTCGACACGGTCTGGCACGACGGCTTAAAGTACATGCTCTGTTAACTCATTTGACCTTCCAGTTAACATGACTAAATTACTATGAAACTTCCTTGATGGCCGCACTATAAGTATAAAGTTCAGGAATAACTTCCCTGACTACTTAACTCCAGGCAGAAGTTCCTCAAGGCTCCGTCCTTTCTCCTACACTCTACATTCTCTATACAAATGACTTACCAGACCCTATTCACCCAAACACTATCACCATCGCATATGCATACGACTCACGAAATCGTAATGACACGATTGCAAACCAAACCACGGGTGGGGTTCGAACCCGCGGTCAGAGTCTCAAAACTCCAGTCGTCGCGTATGCTAACCTTCCTATGGTGTACTAGAAATATACCTAGTTGCATGAATCTTATTGAAGCTAGCTGGCCCAGTGGCTTACGCGACGGTTCGAACCCCACCCGTGGTATGGTTTGTTTGCAATCGTGTCATTACGATTTCGTGAGTCATGTTGACGGCTTTGAGGGGAACTTGAGCTAGAGTTCGTCACGGCCATGCTAGCGGGAGATTCGTCTGTAAAAACTTGCATTTGTGGACACAGTGTTGCCTATGCTAACCTTCCTATGGTGTAGAAATATACCTAGTTGGATGAATCTTATTGAAGCTAGCTGGCCCAGTGGCTAACGCGAGGGTCTGGAGTTTTGAGACTCTGACCGTGGGTTCGAACCCCACCCGTGGTATGGTTTATGCAGACGACATTACACAACTTACTGCTCACGAAAACACAAGATTCCTCGCACAACACAACACGAGGTAGAATTAGCGCATGGGAATTATGGCGAATAAAGACCAATGCCAACAAGTTTACAATATATTAATATTGGTAGAATTACCGACAATATGTTAAGTAAAAGGACACAAATGCAACTAATGTGACATTTTATTGTGGCAACGTTTCGCTCTCCAGGAGCTTTGTCAACCCTGGCTTGACAAAGCTCCTGGAGAGCGAAACGTTGTCACAATAAAATGTGACATTAGTTGCATCTGTGTCCTTTTACTTAACAAGTTTACAATAACCTGTTTCCATTATAAACGTAATGTAAAAATGTAAATGTGTAAAAATGTAAATATGTTAAACGTAAATACAAACATTCAAAAAATAAAAATACATATATAAAACGCAGATACATACATAAGAACGTAATTAAATAGACAAAGACGTAAATAGTCAGATAAAAACGTAAATACCAATATAGATAAAACGTAAACTCTAGCATAGATAGCGACGTCAATACAAACGCAGATATAATAAAAAAAACAGCAAATACTAACACAAAAACAAGCAACGTTTGACAAGCATAATCAATGGCTGTCTCAGCCGGACCTGTGACCTGCATCCAGTGACCTCTCAGCCGGTCCTGTGACCTGCATCCAGTGACCTCTCAGCCGGACCTCAGGTTAGCCGTGTACCTCACCGACTGGCTTGTGACAACTTGACTGAGTGTGCTAACGGCAGACAGGTCCACACACACCCATCATAGAACATAAGAAAGAAGGAACACTGCAGCAGGCCTACTGGCCCATGCGAGGCAGGTCCAAGTCACCAGTATCATTTACCAGGAGTTTTAGGAAGGATACAGGAAAGCACTGGTTTGGTGATAGAGTTATGGATGAGTGGAACAAACTCCTGAGTACCGTCACTGAAGCTAAAACTGTGTAGCTTTAAAAATAGGTTAGACAAATACATGAGTGGGTGTGGGTGGGTGTGAGTTGGACCTGACTGGCTTGGGCCAGTAGGTGACTAGGACTTGCCTAGAATGGGCCAGTAAGCCTACTGCAGTGCTCCTTTTTCTTTCTTATGTTCATCAGTCTTCAAGGCTGATGGACTGAACACATTGATTCCAGGCTGAGGGACTGATTACCTCAAAACTACTACTCTCTTTACACCGTTCTGCTTTGTATTGGACTGATGAAGCCACTGTGTGGCGAAACGTTTCCTCAATAAAGATTCCCATATGTTGCATAGGTGTCTCATTCTTTCACCGTAAGGGTTATATAGTGTACTGTGAATGGATGACATCAGTTTGGTCCGAGGAGGAGAGCAGCTCCAAGTTCTTCCTTCAGGAGTCCTTCACCAGCACTGAAGCACCAGCCCTAAGGGGTAAGGAAGAGGTGGGCAGCTGGGATTCCTTGCATCAAGAGTCCTTCAGAAGAGAAATAAGGCACCCACCTTGAAGGGAAGCAGGTAGTACAAGGTGAAGAAGTACTGAAGGTAAACCTGAGCAAAGTACAAGCAACTAGTAATCTGTGATTGCTAGTGATAACCTTCAAGGATAATGAGGTGTTGGGGGGTACTGAGCAGCAATAAAGGAACAAGATCCGTGGCTGGTCCAGGTTGTGTAGGATGTGTGGGTTGGTGGGCCACCAGTAGCAACAGGCCACAAGGGTGGTGGTCTTGTGTCAGCGGGCCACCAGTAGCAACAGGCCACAAGGGTGGTGGTCTTGTGTCAGCGGGCCACCAGTAGCAACAGGCCACAAGGGTGGTGGTCTTGTGTCAGCGGGCCACCAGTAGCAACAGGCCACAAGGGTGGTGGTCTTGTGTCAGCGGACCACCAGTAGCAAAAGGCACCAAGGATGGTGGTCTTGTGTCAGCGGGCCACCAGTAGCAACAGGCCACAAGGGTGGTGGTCTTCTGTCAGCGGACCACCAGTAGCAAAAGGCCACAAGGGTGGTGGTCTTGTGTCAGCGGACCACCAGTAGCAAAAGGCCACAAGGGTGGTGGTCTTGTGTCAGCAGGCCACCAGTAGCAACAGGCCACAAGGGTGGTGGTCTTCTGTCAGCGGACCACCAGTAGCAAAAGGCCACAAGGGTGGTGGTCTTGTGTCAGCAGGCCACCAGTAGCAACAGGCCACAAGGGTGGTGGTCTTGTGTCAGCAGGCCACCAGTAGCAACAGGCCACAAGGGTGGTGGTCTTGTGTCAGCAGGCCACCAGTAGCAACAGGCCACAAGGGTGGTGGTCTTGTGTCAGCAGGCCACCAGTAGCAACAGGCCACAGGGTGGTGGTCTTGTGTCAGCAGGCCACCAGTAGCAACAGGCCACAAGGGTGGTGGTCTTGTGTCAGCAGGCCACCAGTAGCAACAGGCCACAAGGGTGGTGGTCTTGTGTCAGCAGGCCACCAGTAGCAACAGGCCACAAGGGTGGTGGTCTTGTGTCAGCAGGCCACCAGTAGCAACAGGCCACAAGGGTGGTGGTCTTGTGTCAGCGGCCACCAGTAGCAACAGGCCACAAGGGTGGTGGTCTTGTGTCAGCGGCCACCAGTAGCAACAGGCCACAAGGGTGGTGGTCTTGTGTCAGCGGGCCACCAGTAGCAACAGGCCACAAGGGTGGTGGTCTTGTGTCAGCAGGCCACCAACAACAACAAGCCACAAGGTCTTGTGACAGCAGATTATAGTGGAAACATTAACATGTTATTAGAAGACGGGGGAACTTGCATGCCCCTTAAATCATTGTCTTGAGAGGATAAGCTCAATGGCACTAGCAGTGTGCTCCAGACTGACACCATTAAGAAAAAAAGATGTGTATTAAAGACAGACGGTCCTACAGACAAAGACGAAGACTCACTGAACTTCTCAAAGTTCTCACACTTTTTCAAGGGGAAAAAAAAATACTGGTTAGCGATCATGCCTTGATCCACCAGGAGGCCTAGTCTGTGCCCGAACTGAGGGGGCGTTGACCCCCTGAAGCATCCTTCAGGAATCCTTTGCAACAATACTAGAATTTATATGAGAATGGCATTTACCGAAGACAACAAATATCCCAGTTGATATTAACAAGGTCTTCCAATGGAATACAAAAACAAATCTGTTAAAACAATATGCAGTTTACGGCATATTACTGAGAAGACGAAGCTTCGTCCACCATAAAACACATAGCGTCTTATTAACATATACGTATCAATAATATACAATAGACGTGATCAACACTGTGTTGCTAGCAAAGACGCTGGGAAACTAAGAAGCTGGATAACTAAAATCTTCAAAACAAGAGATGCCAAACCAATGATACTCCAAGTCACTTGTGCTCTGTAGATAGGAATGTGGCTCTTTAATAGCAGTCCCTTTTGGAGAAGGTGAAATAGTGCGGAATGCTAATTGTATGTTACATTTTATTTGGTGTATGTCACACACCCATATAGGCATGCTTCCCGACCAGCGAACCAGGTGCTAAGGGTTTAACGAGCAGGGTCCCCATCGTTATACCAATTCATTGGTTCATCCAGCCAATCACAAGGAAGCCCGCCAAAGTTGTGAAGCGATGTAGTACACTCCAGAGGCAGCGTTGCCAGACTTACCCTCACAGCTGGTCGCTACGGTTCTCACCGTGTCTTGTGATTGCATTCGCCTTATTGTACATAGGCTATACATATATTGTAAATACCAGCTTGCTTTGGTGAAGAAAATACAATCATTTACTCTGGTACCCTTTTGCTCGTTCCTAAGTGGTTATCTTGTTATAGCAAGGTGTGCAGGCCAAATAGTTTACACCTGTGTTCGTAAAAATCAGCAAAATTTAAGACTGCACAGAGAACCACGTCAGACTTCGGAGAGGCTGGAACCAGCAGCCTGGTTGATCAGGCCATCGACAAGGAGGCCTGAACTGGCAGCAGGAGCGGTGATCTTCGCAATCGTCTTTAGGTAAGTTTGAGGTAACTCTCGTCTCCAACACATCCCAGTGTTCCTGTGATGACAAGTTCATTCTTGTATCTCCATCCCGAACATGTAACCTCGTTTCTGGACACTGCCTAGACACTGAGGCTCAGTAGCAAGTCATGACGAAGAAGAAAATAAGCGAAAATCACTACTAAAAATGACCAACACATTTCTTGGATTAACTCCAGTGGGTTATTAAAACAGTAAACACAAAGCATCCTAGTCTCGAGAGAGAGAGAGCCTGGTATATGTTTAGCACTCTGGCAGGATTGCTGATCTTTTCCATCTCACGAAGATGCATGACGGGTAATACTTGCATACTTGGACTTACATTCAGCAATACTCACAATCACAGTCCTGTGCGGCGCTCCTTAATATATTTCCTTTCCAATTAAGAGATCTTGTTGTGAGAGCGCACAGCCAGGCCCCGCAACCATTAACAAAGGTTACCTACCTGTAATATTCCACAGCTCACAGCTGAAGTGTAACATACCTGTGACTGGTTTCCAGAGCTCTACTCTCACAACGAGGCCAGACCTCCCTGATGACTGCCTGATCTACCAGGCTGTTGCTGCTCACGGCCGGAGCATCTCAATACAATGGCATACATTGTGGCACATTCTATGTTACTAAAAGCAGAGGATTAGTCATTATAAGTTCTTGTTCTATTCGGGTTATTTTAACTTGCCTTAGTTGCCTAAACGGTTGTTTTAATGGCCTGAAAAAAGAAAACAGAAGGAATTAGCTACATGGTCGAGGTACTCTAACAACTAACATAGTATTAACTACCATAAGGGTAGTATTAACTACTATAGTGACTACTACCATAATGATCACGAAATCGTAATGACACGATTGCAAACAAACCATACCACGGTTGGGGATAGAACCCGCGGTCAGTCATAAAACTCCAGACAGACGCCACTGGACCAGCTGGCTACAGTAAGATTCATCCAATACCTATCTGGATGAATCTTATTGTAGCTCAGTGGCTAACGTGTCGGTCTGGAGTTTTGACTCTGATCGCGGGTTCTATCCTCACCCGTGGTATGGTTTGATAGTATTAACTATCACAATGACGACTACTAGCACAGTGACAGTACTAACTAGCACAGTGACAGTACTAACTAGCACAGTGACAGTACTAACTAGCACAGTGACAGTACTAACTAGCACAGTGACAGTACTAACTAGCACAGTGACAGTACTAACCAGCATAGTGACAGTACTAACTAGCATAGTGACAGTACTAACTAGCAGTCAGTACTATCAACTAGGGTACATCAAACGACCAATGGTTGAGCAACTGGTGTGTCCCCTGGGTTTAAAATGTTCTCTTCACGCTCATTATTGATCCCGTCAATTATCTTTAAACTCTGGAATGATTTTGAGTCCCACCTCACATCATCATGACGAACATATGCTGTGGAGATTATATATATATATATATATATATATATATATATATATATATATATATATATATATTAGTATATGAATAGATTAAGAAGAGATCGACAGTAAGCCCTTTTAACTTAATTTTCTATATATTTTTGATAAGCATAATTATTACATAATTTGTTTATGCTCTTTTCACTTAGAAGACTTTTTGAAAGATGTGCAATTACCCATCATGTTGTCAGATCTGAGAAGGTCGAGATGAAACCTTTGAAGAGTGCTGCGTCATTATTTACACTAACTTCAGTTACTGACAAGACTTATGGCACAAGATTCAGAAACATTGTGTGTCCAGTGTAACCAGAGTGTAGAACGTGACGGGTGAAGGACTGCTCGCGTCATCCAGTGATTGTGCATTACCAAGTACTCCCAGAAGTCATCAACACACATCCCGTACCGGAACGGCAGTATTCAGTCTGTGACATTATTCATCGATCAAAGCTAGTTACACTAGCAGCTCATCTGAAGATGAGACCTGCACACAAATGTCTACACCTCAAAGGCGATGGGTCCGGACAATATCTCCCCGTGAGTTCTTCGGGAAGGAGCTGAGGTACTGAGTGTGCCACTTACCATAATATTCAACACATCCCTTGAAACTGGGCAGCTACCTGAGGTATGGAAGAAGGCCAACGTAGTCCCCATCTTTAAAAAAGGAGACGGAAAAGAGGCCCTAAACTATAGACCGGTGTCACTTACATGTATAGTGTGCAAAGTCCTGGAGAAAATCATCAGGAAAAGAATGGTGGAGCACCTCGAGCTGAACAGGATAATAAACACCAGGCAGCACGGATTCCGGGAAGGCAAATCCTGTGTAACAAACCTCCTAGAGTTCTATGATAAAGTAACAGAGGTAAGGCAAGAGAGAGAAGGGTGGGTTGATTTCACTTTCCTGGAAGGCCTTCGACACAGTTCCTCACATGAGATTAGTAAAGAAGTTGGAAGAACAAGCATGTATAACAGGAAGGGCACTGGAATGGATCAGGGAATACCTCACAGGGAGGCAACAACGGGTCATGGTGCGTGATGAGGTATCACAGTGGGCGCCTGTGACGAGTGGTGTACCGCAGGGGTCAGTCCTAGGACCAGTGTTATTCTTGGTATATGTAAATGACATGACGGACGGGATAGACTCAGAAGTGTCTCTGTTCGCGGATGATGTGAAATTAATGAGGAGAATCACATCGGAAGAGGACCAAGCAGGACTTCAAACAGATCTGGACAAGCTTGACATCTGGTCTAGCAACTGGCTTCTCGAATTCAATCCCACCAAATGCAAAGTCATGAAGATCGGAGAAGGGCAAAGAAGACCGCTGACAGAGTACAGGCTAGGCGGACAAAGGCTACAAACCTCGGCAAAGGAGAAAGACCTTGGGGTGAGTATAACGCCTAGCACGTCTCCGGAGGCACACATCAACCAGATAACTGCGGCAGCATATGGGCGACTGGCAAACCTAAGATTAGCGTTCCGTTACCTTAACAAGGAATCGTTCAAGACACTGTACACCGTGTACGTCAGGCCCATACTAGAATATGCAGCACCAGTCTGGAACCCACACCTGGTCAAGCACGTAAAGAAACTAGAGAAAGTGCAAAGGTTTGCGACAAGGTTAGTTCCACAACTCAGGGGTCTGTCCTATGAAGAAAGGTTGAGGGAAATAGGACTAACAACACTGGAGGAAAGAAGGGTCAGAGGAGACATGATAACGACATACAAAATACTGCGGGGAATCGACAAGGTAGACAGTGACAGGATGTTCCAGAGAGGGAACACAGAAACAAGGGGACACAACTGGAAGCTGAAGACTCAGATGAGTCAAAGGGATGTTAGGAAGCATTTCTTCAGCCACAGAGTAGTCAGGAAGTGGAATAGTCTAGAGAAAGATATAGTGGAGGCAGGAACCATACATAGTTTTAAGACAAGGTATGATAAAGCTCATGGGGCAGGGAGAGCAAAGACCCAGTAGCGGACAGCGAAGAGGCGGGGCCAGGAGCTGAGTCTCGACCCCTGCAACCACAATTAGGTGAGTACAGAAACGGTGCAACTTTTTGGAATCTTTCGAGAAACGTTTCGCCAGCCAGTGGCTTCTTCAGTCCAATTCAAAGAAGAACGGTGAAGAGGAATTTTGAGGTAATCAGTCCCTCAGCCTTGGCTGAAGGTCTGATTACTTCATCTTTTGTATATAGTTCTACTGTCTTTAAATTATGTCCTAGAATTTGTATTGATAAAGCCACTGGATGACGAAACGTTTACAATAAAGATACTCAGATGTTGCACATGTCTTAATTTTCATCTTGTCGGTATTGCATACTATTGTTGCACAAGATAGCAATGATTTATGGAGAGCAGTGGGCCGCTGCAAGGCTTGCTTCTCTACACCGGGATTCCAAACTGATGGCATCACTGCCTGTTCAAAATGTTATTGAGGAATGCCTAAGCATTGTATCTGGAAAATGCACAAACAAAAGCTACTGTGTTCCATCGTATCTGTCCCTCTCAAATCCCACTGGATAAGAGTGACCTACCCAGTAGGTTTGCTACACTGCCTCTCAATGACTAACTTCTTTCTTCTAGTTGGCCCCGCCTGTCTTGTCAAAATTCTGTGCCTCACCTTTGACAGTATAAGTCCCCATTCTGTTACTTCAGCTTCACATTGTTCCAGACTATGGAGCAGAACTCTTCTCCAGGCTCAGGGACTGACCACCTCAAAACTACGTCTTCAAGGTGATGGACTGATAACATCGTCTTTACATCTTTACTGCTGCTGCCTCCTCTGTATTCGACTCCACAAACTAACCCAACCAACATAACCCAACTTAACTCAAATTAACTTAATTTTATTATAACCCGACCTGACAACCGAACAAACCTCACCTAAATTATCCTTATCTAACTTAACGTAGCTTAATATAATCTAACCTAATCGAATGTAACCTTACTTAACCCAACATAACCTTAGCCTAATTAAACCCTACTCACTTTTACTTAACCTAACTTAACTGAGACAGTATTTATAAGTTTAGAGGGAGCATTATGAAATTTATGTTGGTAATCACGTAAAAAATGAACGTATTAAAGAGGTTTTCTGCTGTTCCTGCTGCTGTTGTTGGTGCTGCTGTTACTGTTGCAGCTGCTACTGTCGTTCCTGCTGCTACTGTTGCTATTGCTGCTACTGTTGCTGTTAATGCTACTGTTATCTGCTAGAGGTGATCATCTTCCCCGGGGCCCGGCCTCAGACCAGCCCTCCTAAACTCTCAGAAATATTACACCAATAAGAACTTAGAAGACAAGAAAATAAAGCTAAGTGGATGTAAGTAGACATTCGTAAGATTTACCTCTAATTTTACATGTTAATAAGCCAAAGACAATACCAGGAATCCTGCCAGTGAAAAATATTTAACAGGTTTCCATTCAAACACATCTGAATAACTTTTTACCTAGGCCCCCCCCCACACACACACACACGCACGCGCGCGCGCGCGAGGAATAGATAAGGTGGACAGAGACAGGATGTTCCAGAGATGGGACACAGAAACAAGGGGTCACAATTGGAAGTTGAAGACTCAGATGAGGAGTCAAAGGGATGTTAGGAAGTATTTCTTCAGTCACAGAGTTGTCAGGAAGTGGAATAGTCTGGAAAGTGAGGTAGTGGAGGCAGGAACCATACACAGCTTTAAGACGAGGTATGATAAAGCTCATGGAGCAGGGGGAGAGAGGACCTAGTAGCGATCAGTGAAGCGGCGGGGCCAGGAGCTGAGTCTCGACGCCTGCAACCACAAATAGGTGAGTACACACACATATACACTTATCTTTGATATACCTCTGATGAGTATCGAGAGTGTTTGTACCCCCAGAGCCCGGCCTGGGTAAGTCTTATTAAAGTCTTACAATGGTTACACAAAGAAAATTATGGTGGTTGTAACCCAGGAGAGTCCAGTAAGTAGACCAGTAAGTAGACCAGTACTGTCTACCATGATATCTCCCACGACTCTCAAAACACTTTCATTTCACCCACGACAATGATGCTATTGTATTTTGATCACCCCGATGAAGGTCTTGGCATAACCTGACTTAGTGTTGCTGCTCACTGACTGGTGTTGCTGCTCACTGACTGGTGTTGCTGCTCACTGACTGGTGTTGCTGCTCACTGACTGGTGTTGCTGCTCACTGACTGGTGTTGCTGCTCACTGACTGGTATTGCTGCTCACTGACTGGTATTGCTGGTCATTGTTTTACTGGTGTAACTGGTCAATGTTTTACTGGTCATTGTTTTACTGGTGTAACTGGTCAATGGTTTACTGGTCAATGTTTTACTGGTGTAACTGGTCAATGTTTTACTGGTGTAACTGGTCAATGGTTTACTGGTCATTGTTTTACTGGTGTAACTGGTCAATGGTTTACTGGTCAATGTTTACTGGTGTAACTGGTCAATGGTTTACTGGTGAACTGGTACTGGTTAACTGGTCAATGTTTTACTGGTGAACTGGTCAATGGTTTACTGGTCATTGTTTTACTGGTGTAACTGGTCAATGGTTTACTGGTCATTGTTTTACTGGTGTAACTGGTCAATGGTTTACTGGTCAATGTTTTACTGGTGTAACTGGTCAATGTTTTACTGGTGTAACTGGTCAATGGTTTACTGGTTTACTGGGTAACTGGTCAATGGTTTACTGGTCATTGTTTTACTGGTGTAACTGGTCAATGTTTTACTGGTGTAACTGGTCAATGGTTTACTGGTCAATGTTTTACTGGTGTAACTGGTCAATGTTTTACTGGTGTAACTGGTCAATGGTTTACTGGTCATTGTTTTACTGGTGTAACTGGTCAATGGTTTACTGGTCATTGTTTTACTGGTGTAACTGGTCAATGGTTTACTGGTCAATGTTTTACTGGTGTAACTGGTCAAACATTGTTTTACCCGTTTAGTTAACTGGCCAAACATCCTTGTTTTATTAGAATAGAATATTGTTCGAATTATTAAGCCGAACTTTAGCGGATTTTCCTGGGTATTAACCCAGGATGCGACCCACACCAGGCACCTACTTACTGCTAGGTGAACTGGGGTAGGTTTAATTAAGGACACATGCCCAAAGTTTCTACTCGCTGAGGCGGCTACCAACCCAGCTACGAGATACCCTTACTTGAAATTATTATAACTTGTAGAGATGGAAAGATTATGACTTGAAGAGATTATAACCTTTAAAAATAACTTGTAATGAATGTATCTTAGATTAGTTGTTACTACAAAGTTGTGACTAATAAAGCTGCAGATTATCTGTGTTAAAATAGGCAAATAAAAACTATAAATACCTATTTTACACAATTTATACCGTATTTAAATCAATTATATTTTATATACACCCACATACCTTATATGCACCAATCGTACTTTATATACAGTACACTAACACCAGTCAAACTCAAAACCTAACCCTAATTTTTAAGGGGGTGGACCGGTAAGCCAGCGGAAGGCCTCTGTCAGATGACCAAAGGCTCCAGCGGCGGATCATATGACTAAGACCAGCGTCATTAAACACTTGTCCTGTTTCCTGACGAATCTTACCTAACGTAGTCAAACTACATTAGCCTGGGTTATTAATCCTCTGTGGCTAATAAAACCACTTTTTCCTTGGATATTAACACTCCGCGGTTACTAATCCCAAAAAAATTCTTGGAGGTTAAAAGGTACCCAGTGAAGCTACAGAAAAGGAAGAGAGTGATTTCTTGTATAGTTAACATTCGTGTACCTATTATTGTAAGCTGATCCCCTCTAATGGTCATGTAAATAACTCTGTTCACTTTATTCCTATTGCATCTCCTTTTATTGTAACTGATTTTCACACAGTTAAGTTATAATCATGACTGATTTCTGCTGTAACTTACAGCATGCTCGGTGACTTGACATTTTTATTTTCTGCAGACCCCCTTCACAATAGCAGATACAAACGTTTTCTCTCATTACTAGGGCTGCCCGCTTCCCATCCTCGTATATACTAAGGGTGACTAGTGCATACTTCAACATCCTCAATTATATTCATTGCGGAAGCACTAAATTCGTAAATTCTGGTCCAACGAAGGGGATGGTAGATCCATTTCTCTGGATCAAGAGTCCTTCACTATGATTAAGCTAATGGAAATAAGTCAATTAAGACTAAGTTATAAAGTACTAAAAAAATTTGGGAGGGGAAGGGTTATCCTAGATAAATAACTTTAGACACAAATACACATGCACAATTATCATGTGTGAATTACCTAGGATAACCTAAAAAAGTCAGTGACTTATTTCCACTGGGGTCCACTTATTTCCACTGATGTCCACTTACTTCCACTGTATGATATGTATGACAATTGTACTTGTTTACCTGTGCCTAAATAAAATTACTTACTATGGGATCCATCAATCAAAAAAACAGCAGGGGTAAGATGTTCGTATTTTTAACCCGGAGGTTAGCAACTCAGATTTCAAAGTCTGTGCGTCACTGGGTAATAAGTGTTTGTTTAGGTTTCGTAGCTAAGGATATTTGTTTACAAATTTATTATATAGTAACTTAAATGGGAAGTAACCTAAGTTTATTTACGCACAGGTACACAAAAGTACAATTATCATAGTGTAAATTACCTAGGATAACCCCAAAAGTCAAACAAAATGACTTATTTACATTGGGGTCCTTGATAGCTCAATAGTCAAACAATGGGACTTGTATTTCCAATGCATACTCCATCAATCTTAAATACACACATAAATAAAAGCTTTATCTTTTATTGTACGCACGTGCAGTCAGATAATAGTTTATTATTTTGGTCGACTAAATAGCTAGTTTACTTACGGACAATGTGTACTGTTGTGGGCTGCATCACAGAGAAGACACCAAATGAAAATATGTCACATTATATGTGGCATGGTTAGGTTATCGAACTTAATAATGCATAACCAAAGATCTAGGAACTTGGCCCTAAATGAGTTAACAATCCCTCTAATTAGAAGGTTTTATTTGGATTAACCTTGAAGGGTTCATGACACAGAATAACCCAAGAAACAATGTTGTTTGTTACTCTGGAGTTATTACGCCCTTCCCCAGGATGCAACCAAAAACTCTACTATTACGCCCTTCCCCAGGATGCAACCAAAAATATCCATTATTACTAGCTTCCGCAGGATGCAACCAAAAAAAAAAAACATTACTATTACGCCCTTCCCCGAGATGAAAAAAAAAAAATCCACTATTACGCCCTTCCCCAGGATGCAACTAAAAAATCCATTAACTCGCTCAAATTCAAAGCTACCAGGTTTCCTCTATAACTGAGCTTCTACAATATATATATATATATATATATATATATATATATATATATATATAATGCTTAATTTGCAAACGGGTGAAATTATCTGCAAACATTTCTCAGACTACGGCAGATTCGAATCTGCACATGCACACACACTGTATCGACGTAAGAAAATAAGTACGCAGTAATTTTGCCGAACAGCCAAACACCAGGTCTTGCAAAATTACTGCGTACTTTGATACATATTACATTATATATATATATATATATATATATATATATATATATATATATATATATATATATATATATATATATATTATATATAAGTATTGTATCGAGCTCCTGCAAAGACAGTGATTATGTATGAGTGAGGTGAAAGTGTTGAATGATGATGAAAGTATTTTCTTTTGGGGATTTTCTTTCTTTTTGGATCACCCTGCCTAGGTGGGAGACCCCCGACTTGAGGATATATATATATATATATATATATATATATTAGAGAGAGAGAATTGGACGCAAGTGCAACATCTGGGTATCTTCACTGCAGACGTTTCGTCATCCAGTGGCTTTATCAATACAAATTCAAGGACATAATTTGAAGGTAGAAAAAAAAAACTATATACAAAAGATGAGGTAATGAGTCCCCAGCCTTGGCGTTGATGAAGAGTACATGACTACTGTACTCTCCACCGACTCCAAGGATGAGGGACTCATTACCTCATTTGTATATAGTTCTGTCTTCCAGTTATGTCCTTTAATTTATATTGATAAAGACACTAGATGGCGAAACGTCTACAATAAAGATATCCAGATGTTGCACATTTGTATTATTATTATTATAATCAAATAGAAGCGCTAAACCACAGGGGTTGCACATTTGTAATTCCTCATCTTGTCGATATTCTATACCATACATATATGAGAGAGATGCAAAATAGTGAAAATAGTATTATTCTCAGCGTTTTCATGATTTCTCACATGATCAAGGAACAGCAAAAGCAATAATTATTTTCATTGTTGTTCGTCGATAATGTGAGAAATTACAAAAGCGCTGGGAGTAATACTGGTCTTCACTGTGTATAAGAGTCACACGAGCTGTGACTCGACCCCTGCAACCACAAATAGGTGAGTACACACAGATGGAAACTCGACCCTTGCAACCTCCCCCATACACACACACACACACACACACACACACACACACACACACACACACACACACACTACAACACACACACACACACACACACATTAAAGCCGAATAAGCGAGTTAGGCTTAAAAAAACAACGGTCATTTTACCGAATAAGAAGTGAAAATTTGCTGAAGAAATACATCTACGAAAATCAGTGTGAACGTAACGAAAAAAACTGACGTTTATTCAAACCTAGACAAAAACAATTTATGTTCGTTATATCAAGTTACCAAAGGTTGAATTTTTATTCTATTCACTTTCTCTTTTATTTTCAAGATTCAATTGTTATTATGGCGAAAATAAATGCGTACACCACGCGGAGTTCCACTGACAGCTGATTACCGGGGCCAAGGTCAACGGAATTGAGGCTAAAGTATCAAACATGAACTTGTGGCCTATTTCTTCTACCATCATCTTAGTGAGAAGGTGAGGTGAATCTAACGGCTGTGGCAATTATATTATTTTGGGAAAAGGCCACAATTCCCCAGTGGAAAACGAGGACCCCCAATGGAAATATGTCGCTCTGACATTTTGGTGTTATCCTGGGTAATTTACAGTATGATGGAGAAACACTGCAGCAAGCCTACTGGCTAAGAAAAACACGTAAACAAACACTAGGACATATTTATTAGAAAACGATTAGGTCCCAGGACCGAAACGTTTTCTAATAAATATGCCCAAGTGTTTGCTTACGTAATTTTCCTAAACCAACCTGTCAGTATCTATTACCAAGGTTTATACCAAGCCTACTGGCCCATACAAGACAGGTCCTTCTCAAAATCAACCATTCCCACCCACGTATTTCTCCAATCTTTTCTCAAAGCTACCCAGTTACTTATGTGCACTTACCTGTACCTAAATAAACTGGCATACCTACTGCTGACAAAAACACGTTGTTTTGGGACAAGGCTATGATACCTACAATGCTGAAAAAACACGTTCTTTTGAGACAAGGCTAGAATACTTAATTAAGCTACTAAAAAAAATACTAGGAAAAAAGTTGATATGCACATGGCTGAAAAAATATATACGTATTTTGAGACAAGGGTAGGATACCTACATGGTCGAAAAAAAACATTTATAAGACAATGTTATGCTACATACATGGCTGAAAAAGACGTTGCTTTGAGATAAGGCTAGCAAAAGTATATATAAAGGCTGAACAAATGTTCTAAGACAAAGCTAGGCTACCTCCAAGGCTGAAAAACACGTTGTTTTAGGATGAGCCGAGTCTACATAAATGGGCCTTGATGCTGGTGAGGGGCTCTTGATCTAGGGAATTGGATATGTGCTCCAGTTCCCTGAATTAAACCTGAATGCCTTCCACATCCCCCCACAGGCGCTGTATAATCCTATGGGTTTAGTGCTTCCCCCTTGATTATATTATTACATAAATGGGTTGAAAAAAAACCCGGTCTGGTTTACATCTTGGTGCTTACTGATGAATGGAACATACTGATAAGAGCCAGAGCAACAAGGATGGGCAACAAGCACACATTATGTCTACAAGCGCGGTCAAGGTAGTGGCCGGGCCAGGGAGGTCAGGACGTGGGTAGATTGTGATAAGGGCACTGCAGGATTACAGGTCCGTGCATGCGTTGGTGCACTATCAATGACCTGCATGCAAAACAAGCTAAAGAAACCAGTGTCACAAGCGAAACGTCTCAATAAAGTTCCTATCTGAAAATTATTTTTATCACTTTGCGTTGTTTGTCGGCCTTGTGCCTCATCTTTCCTCCATCCCCCGCCTCCCCCTCCC
Organism: Cherax destructor; assembly: GCA_009830355.1. Lineage (NCBI taxonomy): Eukaryota > Metazoa > Arthropoda > Malacostraca > Decapoda > Parastacidae > Cherax > Cherax destructor. Next base: position 22,627 of record WNWK01016229.1, on the reverse strand, counting down.
CTCCCCCCTCCCCCTCGCCTACCCCTCCCCCTATAAGCTAAGGGCTGTTACCTACATCAATTCGTTTGAAAGCCTTTTTTATTGTTATGAGATGTACAAATAGTAAACAGGATGAAGTTGGAGCCATTTGTGGGCCAACAATATTGGAAGAATCTCTCTCTCATGGATCGAAGAATAACAAAGTAATTTTGTGGTCAGAAAAGTGGCAGATGCATTTCAAAGTGGGCAAGTACAAGGAGAACAAAGCTGTCATTAAAACAACCTGTGGTGAAAGACTGAAATCATCTGGTCATCATTAAGAAATGGAGACAACAAGAACTCACTCACTGGGTATACTTGAACACGAAGAACTATTTGAAGTGCAAAGCAATAATAATAATAATAATAATTCCATAAGAATTATTGGAGTCAAGCATTAAACCCGTTGGGAGTCATACAGCACCTGGGGAATGGAAGAAATTCAGGTTCGACCCAAGGGGAAAGTAGGTCCATTTTTGGACCAAGAGTCCAATTCAATAACAAGAAACAATAGCATGAAACTCTGAGGAAGACACACGTGGGTAAAAAAAAATTTGCAGACTTACAAGATCCCTGGAATAGATGCAACTCCAAAAAACACAAGCCTTAATAAAAAGTGGATTAAACATGCTACAGCACACTGGTGGCTGTGGTAAATGTAACCTTTATGTTAGTTCGCAAAACACCTAGAAAAATTAAATAACCATGAATAACCCAGTGGTAAAATTAATTAATTGTGACAGTAACAGTAGTTATACCAGTAAAAATCAAACAACTTCCATCCTTCCTATTAAATACACATGCACGTTTTTCTATGCATTGTAATGCTGTAATTGCTTGCATATTTTTTGCAAACCAGCAGTATGGCTGGAGGGAGTGAATAGTGGGCAGAGAACGTTTTGCTATCCCAATATTAAATTCTGTATCTTAACAAAATTATGTCCTCAGCATATCCATAAAGCCTTTACCCAGTTTGGGTATTTTATGTACTTGTCCATATGTATATAGAATATTTTAAATCTATAACATATGACCAAACAAAATTAACTCCATTATGTAACAGCCAAAATAACCAAATGTATTACTAAATTCCTAACATAATAACACACTAATAAAATATCTGTGACTGCTGTCAATAGTACTTCTACTCTAGCAATCTGGACTGAGAACTTGTTTCTCTGATGACTACCTGATCAATTGGGCAGCAGTAGTGAAACCACCACCAGCAGCTGGCAACAATCACCAGCAAACAAAAAGCAGCAGTAGTATTATCTGTTGCTGCTACTACAATGGCAATAGATGCTGCAACAGCAACAGAAGTGACAACAATGGCTACAATAGAAACAGTAGTAACAAAAGCAACAGCCATAACAGCACTAGCAACAGCATTAACTGCAACAGTAGAAGCAGTAGCAACAACAAAACACCACCACTACAACAACCAACAAAACCAACAGCAGTGACGACAGAAACAACAAAAGCAACAGAAACAACACCTTTGCAACATCAGCAACACCTTAGCAACAGTAGCAATAAGAAGCAAAAATAACAAAAAGAGTAACAGCAGCAACATTAGCATCAATAACAGTAGTAGCTGCTGCAGCACCACCACAAAAAGTATAGAAATAATGGCAACAACAGCAGCAGCAACAGTAGCAACACCAAAGCAACAATAATGTAATTAATAATAATAATCAATATACAAAGCCCAAGGTGGTAAGCCAATACAATGTTCAACCTGTGTACATGGCAAGTGTTTTAAGCCTGTGGTTCCACCCCCTCCCCCTTTCAGTCAACAGTGGGTATGACTGTCCCATCCTAGGTGCATTCTGGAAAATGGGTATTAACAAAGGGGATATAAATAAGGTCTTGATCTCTCTCCAAGAGAGAACCCGCAATAATGGATTCAAGTTAGATAAGTTTAGATTTAGAAAGGATATAGGAAAGTATTGGTTTGGAAATAGGGTAGTTGATGAGTGGAACAGTCCGCCTAGTAGGGTTATTGAAACTAGGACCTTGGGTAGTTTCAAATTTAGGTTGGATAAATTCATGAGTGAGAGGGGTTGGATTTGAGTGGGACTCGCACATGAAAGCATTGGTTTGGTGATAGAGTTGTCGATGAGTGGAACAAACTCCCGATTACAGTTATAGAGGCTAAAACGTTGTGTAGTTTTAAAAATAGGCTAGATAAATATATGAGTGGGTGCGGGTGGGTGTGAGTTAGTCCTGACTAGCTTGTGCTACTAGGTCTGATGCCGTGCTCCTTCCTTAAGTGAATGTAACCTGATCTGGCTGGATCGGGGCATTGGCTTAAGCCGGTGGGAGACTTGGACCTGCCTCGCATGGGCCAGTAGGCCTGCTGCAGTGTTCCTTCTTTCTTATGTTCTTTCCAATCGTATGCAATCCTACAGCAGGCTACTTCAAGGGCACTTTTGGATTTTAATTCTTTAATCAGTGGGATGCGCTAAACCCATAAGGTTGATACAGCACCTGGGGAGGCAATCAAATTCAATCCAGGGAAGGGGAGGATAGGTCCAGTTCCTTGGATCAAGAACCCTCACCAGCATCAAGGTACCTCCCTTGAGGCACCACTGAGGTTCCTTGATGCCATTCGGGGGTTCTTGGTCCAGGGAAATGGAGTTACTCTCCTCTGGATTAAATTTAATCTGATTGCCTCTCCTTCCTCATTCCCCAGACTGTATGACCCCTCTGAGTTCGGTCATTCCCCAACCAAGTTTATTTAAGCACAATTACACAGTTTGGGTGATTACAACTGTCTTACATATGTGTACACTGCTTTACATATATGTAAATTACCTAGGATAACCCAAAAATGTCGAAGTCACTTACTTCCGCTGGGGCCCTACTTATTTCCATAATACTTTCTATGCACAACATTGCTTCTGAACGAACAGGGAGAACAAGTGGAGCTAAAACAGTCTTCAGACCACTTGGTGAGCCAGGTTAGGGAGAACCTGGTACAACTAGTGTCAATGGTAGCCTTGGTGGAGGGACCTCGACGAGGCTCTCCTAACATACCTCTCACACTTTACTGCCTCAAAACACCACTTTCCGACCAAATAAGTTCAGCTTTTAACAGAATCTCGCCGCCAGTACTGTAAAGACGCGCCACAGAGGGACACAAAGATTACGTAGAAGATAGATTAACTCCACAAACTTGCTACAAGTGTTGTTGTAGAGGAGGTAAGAACAAGTGGGAGCGTGTTTCATCACCTTCGCTTCTCCTTGTGCGCCGTCTGGGACTCCTTCTGCCTCTTCTTGGAGTGAGCCATGTTGTGTGAGCAAGTGTTGAGTCTCAGAACACTGCTGAGGACACAGCTTGCACTAAACAAATCTTCCCTCACTACTAGCGTACACTCTCACCAATGTTTTCAATACAAAGTGTCAAGTTCCAATAATACTCACAGTACGCCCGCTTATTATTCGTAACACTGCAATTAAAACTACATTTGCTACAAATCGCCGTAACGCAAGCGTGCGGAAAATAAGTATTGTTTCGTGTTTTTTCCAGACGTTACGTATAATTGTAGTTTATCTAGTTTTTGAAGAGTTAAAAGTAATACATCGAGTGTTGGACGGCTTGATCTGGACGACCAAAACATTGGCTGGTGTGAACGCCATTCATCTCTTTATGTAACTCTAAATGTTACCAAGAACACTTAAAAAACATTTCAGATTATCCTTTAAGAAGAGCACCATATTGAGGATAGCTTTGGTCAACCTTGAAAACAATAAAACCCTCAAAATATATAATACAAAGCTGTCGTATTTTTTCGTGCTAAAGAGAGGTAGTGGTATATTTAAACGTTAGACTCATTTGTAAAGCTGCAGGAGCTATTTTATATACCACAGATATTATTATTATGCATCTCTGAGTGCATAGGGTTCGTATTAATAGGCTTCAGAGGGCAAACCAATACAAAATAACACTGAAATTATTATTGTAGTAGTTACCCCTACTCATCCTCTCGGCACTGACAGAAAACTAACACAAAAAATGATGATAATATATTTTAGAGAGGTTTAGATTTTGGCGTTATCTTTGATGTTATCTCTGGAGTATAACCTATGAAGCGTGGTGCCTTGATGCTGGTGACGGGTTCTTGATCCAAAGAACCGGAGCTGCCACTAACAGCAGCACCAGCACTGACAGCAACAACACCAAAAGAAAAAGCACAGTGTCTACCTACTGAGGCTCGCAGGACCCTATGTCTGGCCCTTATACAATGTCATATTGACTACGCTTGCTCTTCATGGTACTCTGCCTTGACAAAAAAACTGAAAGATAAACTGCAAATCACCCAGAACAAAATGGTAAGATTCATCCTGGACCTGGGTCCAAGAGAACATGTAGACCAGGATGAATTACGACAATTGGATATGCTGAATATTGAAGACAGAGTAAAACAACTTAAGTTAAATCACAAACGGTTGGGTTTAGTCCTGACTCTTTTTCTTCAACTGCAGCCCTTCCTCTCACTGGCTATTCTTCTTCTGTCCCCACTTCCCCCTCGCCCCTAGTGGGTCTTTACCTGTGAGTCCTTGAACTGAACTGAAGTTAAATCAAGTTTATAAAATTGCTCACAAACAGTGTCCAGAATATCTTGCTGCCAATTTTGTCAAGGCTGGCAACCAAAGCAGTCATAGTACTAGGGAGAGAGAGCACAACTTTGTAGTACCCACAGTCAGTGGCCAGGCTTCAAACACCTTTTATTGTACAGCAATAAAGGAATGGAACAGACTGTCTGCACATGTCAAAGCCAGTCATATCATGAGCCAGTTCAAGAAGAGAACCAAAAGGTACCTAATGAAAGTAGCGACAGAAAGGGGGGAGAATGATTTTTTTTTTTTTTTAGCTAACACACATGTATATGTAAATAACTCTTTACCTTATTCCTAGTATACATATATCCTTTATAATATAATAACATATATATCCTACAATGTATAATATTAAGGTACTAAAAGGACCCCAATGGAAATAAGTCACTCTGTCTGACGTTTTTGGGTTATCCTAGGTTCTCTACACATATGCTGCTATGTATGATAATCTATGTAAATGTATTTGTGTATACCTGAATAAACTTACTTACTTAGCTAACGGCATCAAAATCAGCACCAACAGTGGCAACAAAAGATAAAGCAACAGAAACCAGCACCAATAGCAGCACAGCAAAAATGGTACCAGGATCAGAAGCAGCAATAATAGAAGCAGCATCGACAGCAGCAATAACAGAAACAGCACCGACAGCAGCAATAACAAAAACAACAGCAATGGCAGAAATAACAGCAATAACAGAAATAGCACCAATAACAGAAATAGCACCAACAGCAGCAATAACAAATAGCACCAACAGCAACAATAACAAATAGCACCAGCAGCAGCAATAACAGAAACAGCACCAGCAATAACAAACAGCACCAACAGCAGCAATAACAAATAGCACCAGCAGCAGCAATAACATAAACATCACCAACAGCAGCAATAAAAGAAGCAAGAGCAGAAATAACAACAAAACCAGCAGGGGAACAAAAAGACTTTACAATACATGAACTCTTGTGGTTTAGCGCTTCTTTTGATTATAATAATATTATAATAATAATTTACAATACATGTTAGGTCAAAACTGGACTATAGATGTTGACATCTGCAGGAAACATGTTGGCTAATTTGAAAAGGTGAAAAAAAGGAGTTACAAAATAGCTACGAGAGCTGAATAATATGAAGTATGATAAAAGTTGAAGCTCACACACTCAAGTCCGGAGTTCGAATCTCAGGTACGGCTGGAAAACATTAGGGACGTGTTTCCATAAGACACCTGCTGTCCCTGTTCACCCATCAGTATAAAATGGGTACCTGGGTGTTAGTGGACTGGTGTGGGTCGCATCCTGGGACAAAACTGACCTAATTTGCCCGAAATGCTAAGCATAACAAGCGGCTTTCTATATATAGTAGTATGTCATTGATGGCAGCTAGGCCTGTATACCTTGTACATGTATTTGTAGAAATAAAGATATTATTATTATTATTATTATTATTATTATTATTGTTATTATTATTATTAGATAATGAGCCCTAGTAGCTGCAACAAAAACAAGAGGCCCCAGTTGTATACCTGGAGAGGGCCACGGGGGCCAACGCCCCCGTGGCCCGGATTGTGGCCAGGCCTCGCGTAAGTACTTTAATGGTACGCTGTACTGACAAGATGAACAAGACATATATATGCAAAATCTGGGTATCTTTATTGATGTAACGGTTCGCTAGCCGGTGGCTTTTTCAATTCAATGCAGAAAATATGTACGGGAGGCATTGGAAGAAGTGGAGAGGAAATTTTGAGGTGTTCACTCCCTCAGCCTCTATGTGGTCAAACAAGTGGCTTCTTGAATTTAACCTAAACAAACGATTTGGAAAAGAGGAGGCCAGACCGGACACAAAGTACAGCATAGATTGAGAGAGGCTGCAAATATCTGAGAGTAAAAAAGGACCTAGGGGTAAATATTACAAAAAAATCGCTAGAATTGCATATTTTGTACTGTCAGCGTTATTTGCACAATTATCAAGCTTCAGAGCAGTAATCTGGAAGCTGAAAAAAGAATACTTCATAACTTAATATACTTTATATACTGCTATTTGGCAATGGCTGTCCCACCAAACAGGGACAAGTCCCTAGCAACATCTGATATTAGGGCAATAAATGCATTCCCTAGAGATGATTATTAATTTCTGAAATATATATTCATAATTTTACTAGTTATTCTATAATTTATTCCTTTTGTGTGTTCCTGCAATTCCAACAGATTGATAATTGATTTTCAGAGTGAAATCTATTATAATTTAGTGTTCTTCATATTTTTTTATAATGTCATAATTCTTGTATTCTGCTTATTTTATCTTTATCATCCATTATTCAATATTTTATATAATTTGTTTTGTCATTTTTATATAATTTCTTATCTGCCACATTTAATTTTTATATTAATGTAATATTATTGATAAATAAGTTAAAGGACCCCAATGGAAATAAGTCACTATGTCTGACTGTTTTGGGTTATCCCAGGTTATCTACACATATGCTGCTATGTATGGTAATTTATGTAACTGTATTTGTGTATACCTGAATAAACTTACTGATGCATATTAGTGGGTGCGCGGCTCCACACACAGTCAAATACGTGAGGATGCTCGGAAGGGTCCAAAGGTTTGCAACCATACTAGTACCAGAAGAGAAGAATTCACTATGAGAAGTTGGAGGAACTGAACATGGTGATCGTGGAGGAGAGAAGGACAAAGGGAGACATGATTATGACATACGAAATCTTAAGAGGAATTGATAGGACAGACTGTTTGAATTAAGAGGGCGTGATCAAGGGGACACAGGTGGAAGTTGAAGACACAGATTAGCCATAGGGATGTAAGGAAGAACTCCCTACATAGCTTAAAAAGTAGGTATGATAAGGCCCAAGAAGCCAAAAAAAATCAGTGATGTCGATCAATGTGGTCTAGGAGGCGGGGCCAGGAGCTGAGACACGATTCCCACAAACACAACTCGGTGAAAACAACTAAGCGAGAACAGACAATGCAACAATTTCTGGCTTCCCTGTTGTATGGTTTTATGCATGGAAGGAGTGTGCATTATTGCATAACCACTTTTCTCATACTGCACACTGACACCTTCTATACACAGGTATCTAGGCGGCTTTGAGGACCCACTGCTTGGGCTTGTGGTAACAAGACTTTAGCGACAATAAAAAGGCTGAGAGCACCTACTGTAGAGTTGTGGCAGGTTTTCATCCCATGTGTGGAGCTAATGTTAAAATTGTGAAAATACAGAAAATATTTTGCTTACATTAAATCACTGGTTGATTATATCGAACCTCTGCTTACTACTGTCATACTGGAAACTTGGAGGGCTGGGAAAATGTAGAATAAACCAATGAAAATCATCAAGGATGTCCCCCGTACCGCCAAAATTCTAAACATGGGAAAAAAAACTTGATATTCCAAGTATCAGAGATCGTGTCACTTAAAGAAACGTCCTTATTTGTGTTAATATTCTCAAGTCAACCCATCCAAACCCTTGCACAGAAGCCATCCAGGCTTTCTTAAGACACCTGCCATCCATGTTCACCTAGCAGTAAAATAGGAAGCTGGGTGTTAGTGGACTACCTACCTGGAGTCTACCTGAAGGGTATTCCGGGGATCAACGCCCCCTCGGTCCGGTTCATGACCAGGCCTTCCGGTGGATCAGGGCCTGATCAACGAGGCTGTTACTGCTGGCCGCACCTAGTCCAACGTACGAACCACAGCCCGGCTGATCCGGCACTGACTTTAGGTATCTGTCCAACTCCCTCTTGAAGACAACCAGAGGTCTATTGGTAATGCCCCTTATGGCTGGTGGGAGGCTGTTGAACAGCCTTGGGCCCTGGATACTTATTGTGTGTTCTCTTAGTGTACTAATGGCGCCCCTACTTTTTACTGGGGGTATGTTGCATCGCCTGCCAAGTCTTTTGCTTTCGTAGGAAGTGATTTCTGTGTCCAGATTAGGGACCAGTCCGTCCAGGATCTTTCAGGCGTAGATTATGATGCATCTCTCTCGCCTGCGCTGCAGTGAGTACAAGCCAAGTGCTTTCAAACGTTTCCAGTAGTTAAGGTGTTTGATGGAACTTGTATGTGCAGTAAAGGTTCTCTGAACACTCTCTAGATCTGCAATTTCACCTCTCTTCAATGGAGATGTTAATGTACCCATAATGTATCTAGAGAGAACAAGGGATTTAAAAAGGATTATCATTGCCTTGGCATCTCTTGTCTTGAATGTTCTCATTATCCAGCCTATCAGTTTCCTCGCAGATGTGATAGTGACACTGTTGTGATCCTTGAAGGTGAGATCCTGACATTACCACTCCCAGGTCTTTCACATTACTTTTCTGCTCAATTGTGTGATCAAAGTTTGTAGTATACTCAGTCCTAGTTATTATTTCCTCCAGTTTTCCATAACGGAGTAGTTGGAATTTGCCTTCACTGAACATCATATTGTTCTCCTTTGCCCATTGGAAAACTTGGTGTATAGCTTCTTAGTGGTCTTGTGCTCCCAGCCACCCTCACTCATTTATTTGTCTAAAACTAAAAATTATGAAAGTTTCAGATAGAGTAAAGCAACTGAAACTGAGCACTGTATACACACTTGGCAAGTGATCAGAATATCTTGCTTTAAATTATCTTAACCTAAGGTTCCTAATGAAGGTACAAAAGGGAGGAAAGTGATTTCTTATATAGTTAACATTGGTGTACCTATTACATTAAGCTAATTTTCTGTATTTGATGTTCATGTAAATTACTCAGTCCAATATATTTCTAGTTTACCTCTTTATTGTAACTTATTTTCACTTATTTGAGTTAGCTGTTTTAATTTTTATAATTATAAACACGAATGATTTCTACTGTATGTAATAACTGTACTGCTAATAATGAGACATTACAAGGAAACTAATGGAAATAAATCACTCTGACTGACATTTTTTGGGTTATTCTGGGTAATGTACATACATGTTACTATGTATGACAATAATCACCTAAAGCTTGTGTAGTTGTACTTATGTGTAATTGTACCTAAATATACTTAGTAACACAATTTTGTAGTGCCCACAGTAGATGGGTACACAATAGGGATGTATCGGATGTGAAAAATTTAGATATCCGGGATGCGGATGTGTATACGGATGTCTTACTCATTTTACGGATGTGAATGCGGATGCGGATGTAAGAAATTGTGCGGATGTTCCGCGGATGCGGATGCGGATGTAAGAAATTGTGCGGATGTTCTGCGGATGTTGATGCGGATGTATATGCGGATAGTATCTGTTTGCTGTGAAATGCGGATGTCTATGCGGATACGGATGTAAGAAATTGTGCGGATGTTCCACAGATGCGGATGCAGATGCGAATATCCGATACATCACTAGTACACAAACACCTTTCATCCAGTGACAAAGGAATAAAATGGGTTACATGGTCATGTCAAGTCCAGCCAAGGTATAAATCAGTTTAAGATTAGATATATAAATGCCTAATGAATAAAGCTGCAGACAGGAAGGGAAATGATTTTTTATTGTCTTAACATTCATGAAGAATTACACACATGAGCAACATCTGGGTATATCTGTAGACTTTTTGCCATCTAGTAGCAATACAAGGACATAATGTAAAGACTGTAGAACTATATACACAAGATGAGGTAATCAGTCCCTCGGCCTTGGAACTGGTGAAGAGCACCGTAGTCTTGAAGAGTCTGAAGCACAAGCAACAATCTTATTGGCAGTGCTTCAGATTCTTCAAGACTACGGTGCTCTTCACCAGTTCCAAGACTGAGAGACTGATTACCTCATCTTCATTTAGTCTGAATTATATACTGTCCACAGTCTTAACATTCATGGAATGACATGTGTTGATAATGAAACATTGGTCAGACATTATCATTTTTATTGTACTACTTTTATAATGTTTAATATCCATAAACAGGGACTGATAACTCACACAGTGATAACCTCAAAACCATTTCTTCTACTGTCTCCAGTGTTATATATTTACCTGCATTAGACCGAAGAAGCCTGCTGCGCAGGCGAAACGTTTCGGCAGTAAAAATAGTGTAAGATATTTGTAGTATTCATAAAATATCCCAATGGCAATAAGTCATATTCTTTGACTTTATTGGGTTAAATATACATAATGTTCTATACATATGTGCCCTCAAAACCATTGTAAAAAATAAATGTATACTTATATGACAGAAATAAGGTAGGTAGGTATAATGTTTGTCAGGAAACAGGACAAGTGTTTCCTGACACAGGTCTTAATCATATGATGACCCACAGCTAGAGCTTATGGTCACCTGACCGAGGCCTTCCACTGGCTTACCGGTCCACCTCTTTAAAAATTATGGTTATGATCATAACCATTAAATTATTACCGAAATAAGGACTTGTTTGCTTAATTAAATCTGGATCCCAAAGAGTCTTCTGGAGTTTATAATATACATCATTCTATTAAGGTCGAATTAGAGTAAGTTTAAGATTGTTTTTACCACAGTATGCTCATAATACTATTTTCCCAATATAAACAATGTTAAAATTTGAAACAAGAGTGTGTAAAAGCATTTCTTTATATGAATAAAAGCAGACATACCTTTTTTATATAGCTTACCCATAAAAATACCAAGCAATACTTGTTTTCTTTGAAAAATAACTTCGATACATTTTCTGTCACAACCATACCACCAAACGTAGCATATTTAACCGGAATTACCCTTTTACTCAACCGTACTTAATCACTCGCCTAGTTACCATTTTATCAGACATTTTCGTGAATAATTAGGCGAGCTGATGTCCTAATAAAGTCAATTAGGTATGAGTGTAAGAGGTGTTTGGTTAGTGTTGGTGTCCACCATGTTTGTTTGTGTGAGTGCGAGTCCCTCATGAACCCACCAACAATGGCACAAAAGTGATCAATTACTCCTCAAGTACGACTTGCCATGGTGTTTAGGCTCATTACCCTAGTGACGTCATGCGTGTGCAGTGTTGCAGTAGAGTTGCAAAGTGGTTACGTGGTGCCGGGAGGGTGGAAATGGTGGTTAAATATGGAGCAGCAGTGAGAAGACTCGATCTTAGTCAGCAGCTATGAAATTCCAGGCCGTATTTTGTGACGTCCAGGGACGTGTGACGGGACGTGACGGGTGTCTGGTGATCAGTGGTGTGGGTGACGGGATGTGACGGGTGTCTGGTGATCAGTGGTGTGGGTGACGGGTGTCAAGTGGTCAGAGGTGTGGGTGACGGGTGTCTGGTGGTCAGAGGTGTGGGTGACGATGTGACGGGTGTCTGGTGGTCAGAGGTGTGGGTGACGGGTTGTGACGGATGTCTGGTGATCAATGGTGTGGGTGACGGGTGTCTGGTGATCAGTGGTGTGGGTGATGGATGTGACGGGTGTCTGGTGATCAGTGGTGTGGGTGACGGATGTCTGGTGGTCAGTGGTGTGGGTGATGGATGTCTGGTGTCATGGTATTGGTGTGGGATGATGACGGGTGTCTGGTGATCATTGGTGTGGGTGACATGATGCTACAGGGTCTGGTATGGGTGTGGGTGACGGATGTCTGGTGAGTCAGTGGTATGGGTGAAAGATGCTGGGTGTCTGGTGATCAGTGGTGTGGGTGACGGATGTCTGGTGGTCAGTGGTATGGGTGATGGGATGTGACGGGTGTCTGGTGATCATTGGTGTGGGTGACATGATGCTACAGGTGTCTGGTGATCAGTGGTGTGGGTGACGGATGTCTGGTGGTCAGTGGTGTGGGTGATGGGATGTGACTGGTGTCTGGTGATCATTGGTGTGGGTGACAGGATGTGATGGATGTCTGGTGGTCAGAGGTGTGGGTGATGGGTGTTGGTGATCATGGTGTGGGTGGACAGGGTGTCTGGTGTCAGGGTGTGGGTGATGGGTGTTTGGTGATCAGTGGTGTGGGTGATGGATGTGACGGGTGTCTGGTGATCAGTGGTGTGGGTGACGGATGTCTGGATCAGGGTGTGGGTGAGTGTTGTGGTGTGGGTGATGGATGTGACGGTGTCTGGTGATCATTGGTGTGGGTGACAGGATGTGATGGGTGTCGATGACAGGGTTGGTTGTATTCTGGTGATCAGGGTGTGGTGACGGTGTCTGGTGATCAGTGGTGTGGGTGATGGATGTGATCGAGGTGTCTGGTGATCAGTGGTGGGTGACGGATGTGAGGTCTGGTGATCAGTGGTGTGGGTGACGGGTGTCTGGTGATCAGTGGTGGGTGACGGGCATGTGACAGTGTCTGTGATCAGTGGTGTGGGTGCTAGTGGTGTGGTGACGGCTGTGGGTGGGGTGAGGTGTCTGTGTCTGTGTGTACGGGGCTGGGGCAGGTGTACGGTGTCTGGTATCAGTGGTGTGGGTGACGTGCGGTGTCAGATGGTGTGGGTGATGGGATGTGATGGGTGTCTGGTGATTAGTGGTGTGGGTGACGGGATGTGACGGGTATCTGGTGATCAGAGGTGTGGGTGACAGGTGTCTGGTGGTCAGTGGTGTGGGTGACAGGATGTGACAGGTGTCTGGTGATCAGTGGTGTGGGTGACGGGATGTGACGGGTGTCTGGTGATCAGAGGTGTGGGTGACGGTGTCTGGTGGTCAGTGGTGTGGGTGACGGGTGTGGTGGTCAGTGTGTGGTGTCTGGTGGTCAGTGGTGTGGGTGATCGGATGTGTGGTGTCTGGTGGTCAGTGGTGTGGGTGAGGTGTCTGGTGGTCAGTGGTGTCGGTGAGGTTGGTTCAGTGGTGTGGTGACGGGTGTCTGGTGGTCAGTGGTGTGGGTGACGGTGTCTGGTGGTCAGTTGGTGTGGGTACGAGGGTGTCTGGTGGTCAGTGGTGTGGGTGACGGGTGTCTGGTGGTCAGTGGTGTGGGTGACGGGTGTCTGGTGGTCAGTGGTGTGGGTGACGGGTGTCTGGTGGTCAGTGGTGTGGGTGACGGGTGTCTGGTGGTCAGTGGTGTGGGTGACGGTGTCTGGTGGTCAGTGGTGTGGGTGACGGGTGTCTGGTGGTCAGTGGTGTGGGTGACGGGTGTCTGGTGGTCAGTGGTGTGGGTGACGGGTGTCTGGTGGTCAGTGGTGTGGGTGACGGTGTCTGGTGGTCAGTGGTGTGGGTGACGGTGTCTGGTGGTCAGTGGTGTGGGTGACGGGTGTCTGGTGGTCAGTGGTGTGGGTGACGGGTGTCTGGTGGTCAGTGGTGTGGGTGACGGGTGTCTGGTGGTCAGTGGTGTGGGTGACGGGTGTCTGGTGGTCAGTGGTGTGGGTGACGGGTGTCTGGTGGTCAGTGGTGTGGGTGACGGGTGTCTGGTGGTCAGTGGTGTGGGTGACGGGTGTCTGGTGGTCAGTGGTGTGGGTGACGGGTGTCTGGTGGTCAGTGGTGTGGGTGACGGGTGTCTGGTGGTCAGTGGTGTGGGTGACGGGTGTCTGGTGGTCAGTGGTGACGGGTGACGGGTGTCCGGTGATCAGTGGTGTGGGTGACGGGTGTCGGTGTGTCAGGGTGTGGGTGACAGGATGTGACAGGTGTCCGGTGATCATTGGTGTGGGTGACGGGATGTGACGGGTGTCTGGTGATCAGTGGTGTGGGTAACTCATGTCTGGTGTCAGTGGTGTGGGTGATGGGATGTGATGGGTGTCTGGTGATCATTGGTGTATGTGATGTGATGGATGTCTGGTGATGAGAAGTGTGGGTGATGTGATGGATGTCTGGTGATGAGAAGTGTGGGTGATGTGATGGATGTCTGGTGATGAGAATGTGGGTGATGTGATGGATGTCTGGTGATGAGAAGTGTGGGTGATGTGATGGATGTCTGGTGATGAGAAGTGTGGGTGATGTGATGGATGTCTGGTGATGAGAAGTGTGGGTGATGTGATGGATGTCTGGTGATGAGAAGTGTGGGTGATGTGATGGATGTCTGGTGATGAGAAGTGTGGGTGATGTGATGGATGTCTGGTGATGAGAAGTGTGGGTGATGTGATGGATGTCTGGTGATGAGAAGTGTGGGTGATGTGATGGATGTCTGGTGATGAGAAGTGTGGGTGATGTGATGGATGTCTGGTGATGAGAAGTGTGGGTGATGTGATGGATGTCTGGTGATGAGAAGTGTGGGTGATGTGATGGATGTCTGGTGATGAGAAGTGTGGGTGATGTGATGGATGTCTGGTGATGAGAAGTGTGGGTGATGTGATGGATGTCTGGTGATGAGAAGTGTGGGTGATGTGATGGATGTCTGGTGATGAGAAGTGTGGGTGATGTGATGGATGTCTGGTGATAAGAGGCGTAGATGATGTGACGGGTGTCTGGTGATCGGAAGTGTGGGTAATGTGACGGGTGTCTGGTGATCGGAAGTGTGGGTAATGTGACGGGTGTCTGGTGATCGGAGGTGTGGGTGACGGGTATTTGGTGATCAGAAGTGCAAGTAAATTGCCTGTGAAAGGGCATGACAGGTGGCCAGTGATCAGAGCTGCAGGTGAAGTTTTTATAGTGATCTCAGATTTTCAAGAAGGTAGGGACAAGTTCCAGTTAAAAGTTCCAGATATACTGCCCTTCCAGGTATGCAAGGGCAGTATATCAAGAGGCTGGTTGATCATGCAGTCAACAGTGAAGTCTGGCCTCAGGCTGAGTTGCAAGAGTAGAACTATCAAAACCAGTCACAGGTATGTCACTCAAGTGATGGAAAAACTAGCAAGTGAAGATCTTTTCAAAAACAAATTGGAATAAAGGAGCATTGCAGTAGGTCTACTGGCCTATGCTAAGCAGGCTCTACTTATGCTGAATCATTCCCATTCGTACTGTAAATAGAATTTGCATCGGTTCAATGATCTGCATTTTATGTAAGGATTTAATTGAGGTGGTGTAATCAAAGCTTGAGAATTTACAGATAGTTAATGGATATAACAGTTATGTTAGATTTAATAGGTCCTTTTTAACAATATTATTGAAGATGTTGCCAGATGGGGGACTTTTGACATATCAGGGAGTGTGAGTTTGGGTTTAGTTTGATAGATTAGATGTTAAAAAAAAAAAAATTGCTATCCCATAGACCCAAAATACACCAGTCTCCATTACACAACTCAATAAAGAAGCATTTACAGAACTTGATAACCCATACCCCACCCGTGGTATGGTTTGTTTGCACAATGTTCTCCCTCACAACAATAATGCCCTCCATCACAACAACAATGTTCTCCCTCACAACAACAATGCCCTCCATCACAACAACAATGTTCTCTCTCACAGCACCAATTCCCTCCATCACACAACAATGTTCTCCCTCACAACACCAATTCCCTCCATCACAACAACAATGTTCGCCCTCAAAACCGGGACTGTGGAGTCAGAGTCGGAGTCGGAAGCAATTCTTGGGTTACTGGAGTCAAGAGTCAGTAAAAATGTACCGATTCCGACTCCTAATAAATTTAAATCGTATAGAATGTAAATTAAACAATACTTTAATCTGGAAAAGGAAGGTTATGTACCTAATAGAGTTCATTTCTTTTAAAACAGTCAGTCACTCCTCTACTTACGAACAGGTTCGGTTCCGAGCAGTTGTTTGTAAGTCCAACATATGTAGTATGGATATGTGAACATGGGTAAAATACATACTGTACACTAGTAAAAAAAACATGTTATAAATAAAATGAAGTTTGTAATGTTTATAGTAATAAAGTTTGTAAATAATTTATAATTATAGGTACCTATAATTTATAATTATAGGTACCACTGTATATATATAAAAAAGTTTCCAACCATTAGGTAATGTAGTCATTTTAGTCTCCTTCCATGATTCTGCAAGATTGATGGTGTACCTATGGCTGGTTTTGAGTCTTTGTACCCTGCATCCTGGCCTGGGACCAGGCTTTTCTGGTGCTTGCCTGATTAACCAGGCTGTTTGGTTTTGGTGGCCCACTGGTCAACATATCCATCACAGTCTGGTTGATCTGGCACTTGGTGGATGTAGTAATCCAGTTTCCTCTTGAAGACTTTTAAACTTGTTCCTACAGTATTTCTGATACAATATATATCTACTGATGGTATGTTAAATAGTCATCTCCCAGGAATATTGATACAGTGTACTACTTTCATTATGTCCATTGCTGTTCTACTTTTCAGTGGTTTTATTTTCTCCCATAGCTTCACTCCAGTATGTTGCTATGGTAGTGTGTAGGTTTGGGAATAGGCTCTAAAGTATCTTCCATATACAGTGGACCCTCGCTTATTGGCCGTAATCTGTTCCAGAAGCTCGGCCTAAAAGCGAAATGGCCTAAAAGTGATATAATATTTCCCATTAGAATTAATGTAAATACAATTAATCCGTTCCAGACAAAAATATCATCAAAAAATATTTTTTTTAAGATTAACTATACTTTTACATACACAAAACAATGAGAACTAAATAAAATGACTGAAGAAATGGATAAATGAACATTTAAATCACTATTACATACCTTTATTGAAGGCAGGAGAGTATTGTTTGGAGACAGGACAAAATACTCCTTCAATATGATGCTAATATCAACTCTATATGTCATCTAATATGACATAAACAATATAAATCACATAGAAACCTCATATACACTCTAGAATGAATAAAATATTCATTACGTATGTGGCTAGTGGTGGCGGCTGCAGGAGTTTGTTTGGAGACAGGACAAGATAGTCCTTCAATATGACACTAATATCAACACTACGGCTTATTTATCTAGCGCATTTCATCTAATATGACATAATAAACAATATTAACCCTTTCAGGGTCCGTGCCGTAGTTCTACGGCTTTGAATTGAGGGTCCAAACTGTAGTTCTATGCTATGAGCGCAGCTCACTCAGATAAGCTGTGAGCGGTAAATTTGGGCCTATATATGAGAGAATACATCTATGTGGTAAGTGTGCACCACATAAAACAAATCCTGCAGCATACAGTGCATAATGAGAGAAAAAAACTGAGACCGTAATTTTCGATTAAAACAGCGACTTTGCAGTGTTTTTTCGTATGCTTTTTATAGTTGTATTTGTGATTTCTTGGTATCATTTGATAGAATGGAAGATATATTACAGAAATAGATGATTTTGATTGGTTTTAGTATTAGAAATGGCTTGAAACTGAGCTCAAAGTAGCGGAAATGTTAAATTTTTGTCGATGTTCAAGAGTAAACAAATGACCTCACACATCTAATACACGCCAGCTGGTGGGTCTAATATACATTCACAAATGTGGTGATATTATATACATATACAATTATTACAATATTGCATAACAGTAAATCTTTCATTTTTTGGTTTGAATAAAAATTCATTATATGAATAAAAAATAAAAATGGAATTCATTTGTAAAGACTGAAAACGTAACTAATGAACAGAGGAAATGTTAGTTTAGTGCCAGGAATGCCTGCATTGTTTATTCTGCACCCTATTTTGAAATTGGAATATTTTGAACTTTGAGTTAAATTGGCTAAATTACCAATTTCCAATCACTTTATTTTGTAGTTGAAACAGTTGACTGGGCAATTTCTTGTGCTCACTCGATAGAATAGAAGCAATACTAGCGAAAGAACTAAGAATTTGGTCGACTGGAATAATGTAATTGGCCTAAAATGGGAGTCAAAGTTGGCAAAATCGCTGATGCATAAATATTGCTGAGGCATCAAAATTCGCGAGAGCATTATTTTGTCAATTTTTCATAAAATGTCGTACTTTTTGGTTTATTACCTTCAGAAAAAGATTCTCTACCATTTCATAAGAAAAAATAAGAATTTTTTTTTTTTTAAATTCTTGGACCCTGGTGCACACTTTGAAATTTGGCCTCTGGACCCTGAAAGGGTTAATAACATAGAAACATAACATATACTCTAGAATGAATAAAACATGTCATTACGAATGTCACGAGTGGTGTTGTGTTGTTTGTTGTTGGGTGTATAAGGGCCACTGAAAGATAAGCCTTACATAGTGGTGTTGAAGGCGGCAGCAGAGGCGGCGGTGTTGTCAGTCGCTCTATATTCCTCAAACAACAATGGAGGAGTTAAGGTTCGTGTTGTCATTTTTTTATCGCTTAATCGCTTAACTTACTTGCTACACTGTTAATGCTACACTTTATTGCTGGCTGGTGCTATAGCCTTTATCAACTCCTGCTGCTTTAGTATTGTACATACAGTGGACCCCCGAGTATCGTAATTAATCCGTTCCAGGAGCTATTACTTAACACGAAGTTTACGAAATTCGAACCATTATTTCCCATAAGAAATAATGTAAATACAATTAATCCGTTCCACAAAAAAATATTCATACAAAATAATTAAAAACAATATATATACGTATATACATTTACTTACCTTTATTGAAGAGTTGCAGGCATCTGGAAGGTAGGGTTGATGACAGGGGCAGGGTGTTAGTGGTTGGAAGGGGAATCCCCCTCCAAAAGGACTTCAGGTAACAAGTCCTCTCTGGGGTTACTTCCTTCTTGGTCTTTTAATGCCACTAGGACCAGCTTGAGAGTCACTAGACCCCTGCCTGGTAAAGTAACTGTCCACAGTCCTCTGTTTCTGGCGACTCTTCAACACTTTCCTGAAGTGCAACATGGCTCTGTCACTGAAGTGGTTGCACAGAAGGCTCATTTCAGCTTGCTCAGGGTGGTGTCTTTCAATAAATGTCTGCAACTCATTCCACTTTGTACACATCTCCTTAAGCACTGAAGAAGGCACCTACTTCTCTCTCTCTCCCTCCTCCTGTGAAGCAATAACCTCAGCTGTGGTCTGTTGCTGTTCCAGATGAAGGTCTTGCAGCTCTTCAGTTGTTAGCTCTACCCTGTGCTCCTCCACCAACTCTTCCACATCCTCACCACTCACCTCCAACCCCAGGCTGTTCCCCAATGCCACAATATCTTCCACAACAGGCACAGGGTCGTCAGGGTCAGGGTCAGCCTCAAATCCTTCAAAATCCCTCTTTTCAACACAATCCGGCCACAGTGGTCTCCAAGCAGAGTTAAAAGTCCTGGAAGTCTCTTCCTCCCAAGCCTTACCTATAAGTCGTATGCAATGCACGATATTGAAGTGATCTTTCCAGAACTCTCTTAGGGTCAATTCAGAGTCATTGGTCACATTAAAGCACTTCTGAAACACTGCTTTTTTGTACAGTTTCTTGAAGTTTGCAATGACCTGCTGGTCCATGGGCTGGATGAGAGGAGTGGTGTTAGGTGGCAAGAACTTCACTCTGATGAAATTGAACTTGTCAGACAACAACTCTTCCAAGTTGTGAGGATGAGGAGGAGCATTGTCCAGTACCAGGAGGCACTTGAGTCCCAATTTCTTTTCCAGGAGGTATTTCTTCACACTAGGGCCAAACACTCCAGTCACCCATTCCTTGAAAATCTCCGTAGTGACCCATGCCTTGGTGTTAGCCTTCCAATGCACACACAAATTATTCTTGTCAACACTGTGTTTCTTGAAGGGTCTGGGATTTTCATAGTGATACACCAGTAAAGGCTTCACTTTAAAATCACCACTGGCATTGGCACACATCATAAGAGTTAGCCTGTCTTTCATAGGCTTGTGTCCTGGCTGTGCCTTTTCCTCCTGAGTAATGAAGGTCCTGTTGGGCATTTTCTTCCAAAACAGGCCTGTTTCATCACAGTTAAACACTTGTTGGGGGAGGAATTCTTCAGCCTCTACGAACCCCTTAAATTCACTCGCAAACTTTTCAGCTGCACGTTTGTCTGAGCTGGCTGCCTCACCATGTCTCACAACACTGTGTATGCCACTACGTTTCTTAAACCTGTCAAACCAGCCTTTGCTGGCTTTAAAATCACTCGCCTCACCACTGGTAGCAGGCATTGTCTTGACAAGATCTGCGTGCAACTTCCTTGCCTTTTCACAAATTATCGCCATGGAAATACTATCACCTGCTCTCTGTTTTTCATTGATCCACACCAACAACAACTTCTCAACCTCATCCACTGTTTTCGATCTATTTTTCGTTAACATATCAACCCCTTTTGCAACATTAGCTTCCTTGATCTCATTTCTCTTTGCCAGGATAGAGCTGATAGTAGATAGGGTTTTCTTGTACATCCAGGCAAGATCACTCAGACGTACGCCACTCTCATATTTTTCTATAATCTCTTTCTTCAGTTCGATGGTGTTCCTCGCTTTCTTTACCACAGGGGTGCCACTAGGAAGCTTCTTTGGACCCATGGTGACTTATTTCACAGTGAAAATCACTAAACCACCAAAAAAAGACACCATATGTATTGTGAATGTTTGAAAGAGCGCGCTGGGTAATGTTCTCTCAATGGTAAACAACGCTTCACTGGCGGGCGTCCTGCGCAGGTGGACAGGTCTAATACGTTACGAAACACGAGCCAGTTTACGATTCACGAAATCGAAAAAAGCTTACGAAACATGATTTTTACTAAATAAGAACCTTACGAAACTCGGGGGTCCACTGTATAGTAGAATCACTGAAGAAGGCACATTCTCCCCTCTCAGCCCTTTACCAAAGGGCTGGCACTCTGAACTTTTTTGGCCCCATGATGGCTTATTTCACAGTCACAATCAATAAGCAAGGGCCAAAATGAACGGATGAATGGATGAACATGCAGAGTATTCCTTACTCAATGAGAGAGAGACGTAGACTGAGTGTGATACACGTGAGGAAGTGGCGTCGCCGGCCGATAAGCAAAAAAACGGCTGATAACCGGAAGCCGAAAAACCGGCCTCTAAGCGAGTTGGCCGATAACAGGAATGGCCGATAAGTGAGGGTCCACTGTACAGTGGACCCCCGAGTTTCGTAAAAACTTCACTTCTGAAGTCTGCTCAAGCGCCATTACCGAACGAATTTACTCCCTTAAGGAAAAATGTCACGTAGGTTAGTCTATTTCAGACCCCAAAAATACACTTCCGCAAGCACTTACAATATTATACTTACATAATTGTACGATTTCCGGGGTGTACGAAACTCGGGGTCCACTGTATTATAAATTTTATTTTGTTGCAAGTTGCAAGTATACATAGGTATTGGTAGTTACAATCATAAAACTGAAATGCAAGGAGAGGCACTGGCATGCCATGGCATTAGGGGCAGCTTAATCTAAAGACTTATTCACTATGTACATAATACTAGAGAAATTGATTGAGTTTATTCTAGTTATATATTTTATTTCAAATTACAATATGATAATACTATACTATTAAGAAGACAATACTAGAGAAATTTGTTGAGTTTATTCTAGTTGTATATTTTATTTCAAATTACAATATGTTGATGATATACAGTGGTACCTCGACTTACGATATTAATCCGTCAGAGAGGGCATATCTTAAGGCGAAACAATCGTTACTCGAATCAATTTTCCCCATAAGAAATAATGGAAATACAGTGGACCCTCGGTTAACGAATACCCCGTAAATCGTGCAATTATGTAAGTATAATTTTGTAAGTTCTTGTGGAAGTGTATTTTTGGGGGTCTGAAATAGACTAACCTACGTGAAATTTTTCCTTAAGGGAGTAAATTCGTTCGGTAATGGCACTTGAGCAGACTTCAGGAGTGAAGTTTTTACGAAACTCGGGGGTCCACTGTAAATTTAATCCGTCCAAGACTTCCAAATGTAGTTAAATAAAATATTTTTTAGAACTTTTTGACATTAAATAATACACAATTTAATGAAGAATACCTAAATACACATGTAAATATTGTACAATAACATGTCACTTACATTTATTGAAGAGTTGTTGATGTGTGGAGGACGGGAGGAGGGGAGAAGGTGAGAAGGTGGAGTAGTATGCTAGTGTTTGGAAGGGAATCCCTTCCATTAACACTGCAGGTACCATGTTCTTTTCTGGGGTTACTGGCCTTTTCTTTGAATGCTACACTCCCTACATGAATGCTACACTCCTGCATGAATGCTACACTCCTGCATGAATGCTACACTCCCTGCATGAATGCTACACTCCCTGCATGAATGCTACACTCCCTGCATGAATGCTACACTCCCTGCATGAATGCTACACTCCTGCAT